>CANYBF012841058.1:0-28414 GCA_948192965.1 Dalechampia spathulata | reverse complement strand
CGCCCCCCCCCCCCCCCCCCCCCCCCCCCCCCCCCCCCCCCCCCCCCCCCCCCCCCCCCCCCCCCCCCCCCCCTTGGGTCGCTGGTTTAGCTCTTGATGGGTCAATGATAGCTATAAAATCACAATCTCTTCACTCATGTTATGCAGTTGCTGTCATATGTTCAGGGGTTGCAATCTGACTATTAAACAGGAGGCAAAATCTTTTAGTGCTAATGCAAATTTGATGCAATGGTTTTTAGATATCATGTAGGAAACATTGATCTGGTAGATAGCATCTTGGAATCTTTGTTTACCATTAAGCATGGAATGGTTTGATGATATCATTGGTTGTGGTTAAATGGGCGAAAGTAGATGTAGCGATGGCAATGGGGCAGGGCAGGGTAGGGATGCGAATGATGGGGGTACATCACATGAGGAGACATCTAAGCTTTTTCTGTCGTGTAAATGAGTTTGTTTTGTTTGTCTTTATAGTTCTTTTTCGCAAGATGGTTAGATGGTGTTAAAGGCAGCGCCACTGAACCATCTGTCTTGGCGAGTAGAAGGGTACGTCTCATGTATTTCCATTGGAAGTTATTGGTGGAACACCGAGGAGAGTGTGCACCGAATAGAATATAGCACTCACTTTTTTGTTAGAAAACAGTTTCATCACCGGCGCTTGTTCAGGCATCTGGCCGAGACTATCGGAAAGCTTCTTGCCTGGACAGCCTTCAAGCAAGATGACTTCACCTGGGCAATGTCAAGGGTATCTGCATGCGTGCTTGTCATGAATTCTTACCAGTTGTTTTTCTGTCTAAGAACTTTTAACATTTGTTTAAACCATAAATATTTACTTCAATTTACACATAAATTTCACAGAATTTATAAAAATTCATTTTACACCAAAAATATTTGCTTAGATCAAAGGAGAGACTAAGATTACTGTTAATCATGATCTGGAAATCAAATCAAGTCCAGAAACCTGCCTCAAATTATTATACATTTAGAGGATATTTCTACGAGTACAGAATGAAACATAAGATTCTTCCTGTAAAAATGGTTGCGTGAATTTAAAGGAAAAGGAATCTAAAACCCACCTAAGCGAATCTCAGACCAAGTCAATACACTGCGTAAATAAACAATGAGAAAAATGAACCAATATCACCAGCTCAGCCCTCAACTAATCACTGCAACCTATTTTCCGATCAAACGACGGCCACGCTGATTAGCACCTTTTACACGGAAATTCAGCTCATCAATATCATCCTGGAAATGATCCAGAGCTTTGGTTTGCCTGCGGTCATAGCAACATGGTCACATTCAAGAACGCATGGAACTTATCTATGCTTCATATGCTTCCAACACAAGCAAAGAGTTGTAGAATAGAAATTCTTACATGCGTAAACCGAATGAGAGAGATAATGATTGAGAAAAGAATACTGGGAAGAAACCACATTTGAACCAACAAAACTGACCTTTCGATTTCACCCCCCATGTCGACAGCCATATCCTTGAGTTCTCCCAACAGATTACTCAAATCTGAGAGTGCATCGTCTTGTTTCATCTTTTCAATCTGTTAAGTAACATGCAAAAGCAATAAACATAATTAGATTCCAGTGTCAGATTAGAATGCATTTCGCTCAAACTACATTATGCTAACATCATAGAAATACACAAGGGAAAGAGAAGACATCTCTAGTTCATGATTAAATGCCATGGCTTCCATCTAACACAAGATCATTTTATATTTTTCAAAGATTTATTTAGGAAGTGGATTTGTTTATTTATGTGGTAGAGGTGCATTTGTTTATGTGACAGAAGTACTTGTCGCTATATTAGCGTAAATAAGACACAAACCTCAACTTTCTGGTATGCATCGGTGGGTTCAGGCAAAGGCGTTCTAGTGCTTGTCTGACCTTTTGGGGCGGTATTCAATCCCAACTTCTCCCTTTGCTCCAAGTGGTTACCTCTCCGTTTGGGCGAATCATCTGTAAAAATGAATTATATAAACAAAGAAAAAAAAACTCAAGTGAATGAAAGAATGAGATGGTAGTGTTCTGAAACTTCACAATATTAGCGCCTCTGTATTGGCTTATAATGAACCCATCAGCCAAAAATGGAGAAAGAAATTAGAAAAGCAAAGGAAATAGCCACCTTTTATGACTAATCTCAACTTCATTTTCTGCTTATATGGATTGCATACAGACTAAAGTTTAGAAATAAATAAGAATCAACAGCCAGAAAAGAGAAACAACCTCTGGTAATAACAGGGCCTGTGATTGGACGAGTCTTCTTTGGCTTCCATGTCCTAGAGAACATCCCGCCAAGGCTTCCTAACAGCTTCTCCCCCTGAAATCGGAATCATAACAGCCATCAAAACGTTCCTGTTCTTTCAATAAATAAAGGGTGACATTTGGAAATAGAAGCAGATGAAAATGTACCCTCCACTTTTTGATATGCTTATGGCAAAGAATCAAAATCATACCCGACTGAGATCGTGATCCATTTCAACAGTCACATTGTGGGTCTTGGTAATTTGCTCCCCCTGCTGATGCAAAGTGATCAAAGTCTTGGTTGCGTCCTCTCTAATTTCTTCAGCAATTTTCAGGCAGCCATTAACTGCTTTTGTAGTCTCCTCAGCCTTGTATACTGCATAGTTCTCCAATTCTTGCACTGGCTGGTTCTCTATTCCTCCAGAGTCACGAAAATCATTCTTATAATCATTTCTTGCTGGTGAAGTGAGGGAATATGAAGAAGATGAAGATGCCCCTCTTTCTCCATCATCATCAAACGGGTTAGTGCCCAAATTTGCAGCAGCCAGATTTGGTTCCGAAGCAGTTTTTCTCGAAAGTTTAAGAGTTGGCTTGTGGTCCAACTCATCATCAGAATCAAAAGGGTTGGAATGAGGAGGATGAGGTAATTTAGGGTCAACCTTGTTGTGCTTGCTAAGGTGCAAGGGAGATTTATTCAAACCAAACATTCTCTCGGAAGTAGAAACCGGAGACCGATCAGGTGGGTGATGAATAATCAAACAAACTTTCTACAGAAAATGAAGCAATGAACAAAAGTGACAGCGGTAGCTACAGCTTTACCATGAATCAACAATAAACTACCATGAGATCTTCACTTTGAGAAAACAACCATAAAGCTTAAGCTAGCAAAGAACAGCAGAAACTACTACCAGAAAACAAAACCACCAAGGGAAACAGTTAAAAGTTTCAAAACGAATTCCAGGAAGAAAAGAGTAAAGTCTTATAGTGCTACCGGTTAAGTGACTAGAGCAACAGTCAAAAGGGATACCAAATTACAGTAATTTCTTTTTTAATTTTCTACATGATTCATTCGAAAGAACAGGCAACTGAGATGTAATGGAATAATTTGAACAAATGATAAAAAGGGGATAAACAGAAGGAACATCATCAATCACAGTTAATCAATAAACAAATTCACTAAAAAGTTTGCAGCAACTGATCACACATCAAACAAGGAGCGAAAATGGGGAAGCAGAAACAAACTACAGTCAAAATTTTCTATCTTGAATTTTCTCACAAACCAAACAGACACTACGGAAACAATTTGTTTAAAACAGATCAAAAGAAAAGGGCAGAAACCCACGAAAGTAGAATGAAAAGGGTATTGACAAAGTCAAGACTTGATGCAAGAAACCCATAAAAACCAACCACGAAAAACAGTCAAAACAAGAAAACAAAAAATTCAACTGTTCACACGACGATAACAAGAAGAGTTAAACAAAGTTCAAGAATTTAAAGAAAAACCCAGATAAATTCTCTTTAAGGTGAGACATAAAACAAAAGAAAGAAGTAAAATTACAGACTAAAATCAACTGTAATCAAGAAAGCAATAGAGAGAAACGATCGGTATTTACCTGACAATATGGCAACCCAAGAAACCTCTGGATTACAGCGACAGAAGAAGAGAAGGATTTTTATAGTTTTGGAGAGAGAATATTATTGGGAAAGATTTGATTTGAAGGCTGAAGAGTGAACCAGACGTTAAAATTCAGGCTTTGGAGTGCTTTGATTTTGGCTTTTCTTGTTTATGTTTCAAATTTTAAATCACCATTACAGCGGACCTTTTATTTTATTTATTTTATTTAAATTTTTTAAATTTAATAATTGTATATTTATTTTGGTTCAGAATAATTAAGTTTTTTAACATTAAAATAATATCAAATAAATTCATTTCCTAAATTGAAATTTCACCACAGCTCATTTTTAAAAGAAAATGGTAATCATCAATTAATAATTTTTGATATTATATTTATTTGAGTTGTTGACGATTGAATTTGTTAATTTTTTAAAAAAAGTATATTATTTTAATTATATTTTTATATTATATGTATTATGTTATATTAAGTATATTAAATTAGTCTGATAAATAAATTTATTATATTAGATTATTCATTTTAAATGTAAAAAAAGATTTAAATTTTTGATATAATTAAAATTTAAAATTATGTTTAGAATCAACATCAATTTATTTGTTTTTATTTTGTAAAAAATTTGAACCGAACCAAATAAATTAAGAATCAAAACTATAAAACTAAAACTAATCAAAAGTAATGAAAAATTGAATAAATCAAATTAAATAAGTTAAAAATTAAATATATAATAATTAAACATAATTAAATAAATCAAAAAACAAAAAACAAATCCAAATTACGAATTTATTCAATTTTTAAATATTTTTACCAAATCATCGTATACCCAATGATGAAAGAATCAAGGCTTGGTTCTTTCTTTCGTTTTCTTGTTTTTTTCCCCTTGAGACGTTTACTATTAGACACCGTACAAGATATTTATGGCCACCCACCTTATCCATTTTCTTCTTCCATATTTATCAAATTATAAAATAAATTATTTAATTTTTTATTTAAAAAATAAAAAAATTATATTTTATGAATATTTATAATTTTATATTAATATTTAAATTAAAAATATTTTTATACGATTACAAATTTAAAAGTTATATATCTAAAATTAAATTTTTTTATATTAATTTATGAGCTTAAATAAATCAATTTTTATTCAATGAAGCTTTTGCATGATTCATGAACATCTCATCTGGATCATTTACACTCGACATATATCTCATTAACATATCATGTAATCTAATCTTATATTCATCATACAAAAAACACAAATTAATATCGGAATTTGAATTTGATTGTATGATGAGACAATCAAGATAAACCCATTGAAGTTGGATTAGACTTTTCTTGCTCTTTATCAGTCGACTTTCTGCCTGGTTTATAGATCCATTTCGTTGACTTTGTTGACCTGTCATTTGATCAACATTACGTGTCTTAGTTTCTCGCTGAAAGGTAATGTATGTGTGGCCTGGAAATTATTCTGCAACCAATAGTAATGGAGGTTCTCTGTAAGATGATGTTCATGGTTTATGTTATCTTCCTAACATGTTTTTCTCTCCGGTCTCATCTCTGTGTGGCCGTTGACAAAATTACCGCACAGCAAACTTTGGTCGGTGATCAAACTCTATCGTCGGCGGGAGGGAATTTTGTATTGGGTTTCTTCAGGCCAGGTAACTCCTCCAACTACTACATAGGCATTTGGTACAATAAAGTGTCTTTACAGACCACAGTTTGGGTAGCAAACAGAGAGAAACCAGTTGTTGATAAGTCCTCTTCTGAACTAAGAATATCAAACGGTAATTTAGCCCTCTTTAGCGAGTCTGGTGTTGAAATATGGTCAACAAATTTAAGGCCTTCGACTTCAAGGTCTGTAGAAGCAGTTCTTCTTGATGATGGAAATCTCGTTTTAAGAGATGGACCGAATTCGTCTGAGCTACTATGGAAGAGTTTTGATCATCCAACTGATACCTGGCTCCCTGGTGGTAGGCTTGCACTCGGTAAAATTACAGGAGAACCCACTCGTCTTATTTCATGGAAAAACAAGGATGATCCTGCACCAGGTCTTTACTCTTTAGAGATTGATCCAAATGGAACCAGCCAGTTCTATATTATCAATAATAGGACTGAGATTTACTGGAGTAGTGGTACTTGGAATGGGCAGATTTTCAGCTTAGTTCCTGAAATGAGACTGAATTACATATTTAATTTCAGTTATGTCACCAATGACATAGAAACTTATTTCACCTATTCTCTGTACGATAATTCTATCATATCTCGGTTCCTGATAGATGTCGGAGGGCAGATTCAGCAACAATCATGGCTCAAGCCGTCAAATCAATGGAACCTGTTTTGGTCTCAACCAAGGGTGCAATGTGAAGTTTATGGCTACTGTGGGCCCTTTGCTACCTGCAATGTTAAAAGTCAGCCTTTTTGCAATTGTTTGGAAGGTTTTCGTCCAAAGTCGGTTGATGAGTGGAATTCAAAAATCCATTCAAGTGGGTGTGTGAGGAAAACCAACTTGCAGTGTCAGAACTCAAACGTGAAAGGTGATACATTTTTGTCAGTTTACAGTATGGGATTACCTGGAGATTCATCAATAGTTGCAGCACATAATGAACAGGAATGTAAATCAACTTGCTTGAATAAATGTTCTTGCACTGCATATGCTTATCATGGAACGGGGAATTATAGCATTGATTGCTCGATTTGGGACGGAGAACTCTTGAATCTAGAACAGGTTGCAGATGATTATATTGATAGAAGAACTCTTTTTGTCAAGATAGCGGATTCAGACTCTTCCAGTTCCAATAGTGAAAAAGGAAAAGTTATCGGGGTGGCAATAGGATTAGGCTCGGTGTTGATACTAGTTTTCCTTTTCATGGTACGATTTCTGATGCTAAGAAAGAAGAGGATGCGAAAGACAGGTACTCGCGCTAAATACCAACAATCGGTTCATGCCAATGATTCTCAATTAATTTCAATGACATTTAATCTAACATGCTCTAAAGAGGTAAGGTATTGGCAGGTATGACTGAGATCACGCGCTTTGCCACTGCAACTGGAGGAGGAGACAACAACGCACAGCTAATTATGTTCAGCTTTAAGAGCATACTGGCTGCTACAGGCAGTTTCTCTGAAGCAAATAAGCTAGGAGAAGGTGGATTTGGCCCCGTCTACAAGGTACAAGCTCTAAATTGAACGTTAATTGACCTGTTTACAGGCGGTTCTCTTTACATATTTGGTTCTAATCGGTTAAAACAATTGGTAAACTGGTTTGTATTCTTACATCAGGGAAATTTTCCTGGTGATCAGGAAGCAGCTATCAAGCGACTTTCAACAAAATCTGGGCAAGGACTAGAAGAATTTATGAATGAGTTGAAACTGATCGCGAATCTCCAACATAAGTATCTGGTAAGGCTTTTGGGCTGTTGTGTTGAAAGGGATGAAAAGATACTTGTATATGAGTACATGCCTAACAGAAGTTTGGACAAGTTTCTTTATGGTAAGTTTCTGTTCTCTTTGCATGTACTACCCACGACTCTACCATCACTTAAAATGGTTGATCCATGAGTTCTAACGCATGCTAAATTGCCAATGGCATTATTTGATTAGATCCATCGAAAAGACAGAAACTAGTTTGGGATAAACGCCTCAAGATTGCAGAAGGTGTGGCTCAGGGACTACTGTACATCCACAAGTTCTCCAGATTGAAAGTAATACATAGAGATCTCAAGGCAAGCAACATTTTGCTGGATGAAGCAATGAATCCCAAGATTTCAGACTTTGGAATGGCAAGAATATTTGGCATCGATCAAACGGAAGCAAATACAAACAGGGTGATGGGCACATAGTATGCCTTTAATTCACCGATTCATTTGTAAACTTATAATGACAAAACATCATGGTGGCCTGACGATAACAAATTGTTTGCTGTTGTTGCAGTGGCTACATGTCTCCTGAATATGCATTTTCAGGACAATTTTCAGAGAAATCGGATGTATTTAGCTTTGGTGTATTCTTGCTAGAGATGGTGAGTGGAAGGAGGAACACAAGCTTCCATCGCAGTGGACTTTCATTCACTCTACTCAGTTGGGTAAGCCTAAAACCTGGTAATCTCTCTTTATTCGAATTATAGAAGAATAATCAATTGATCACGGTTTGTAATATGTAGGCATGGGAACTATGGAAAGAAGGCAAAGAGGCAGAGCTGATAGATGCAACAATGAAAGACGACGATGGGCGATGCATTAAAGAAGCTGTCAAGTGCATCCATGTCGGGCTTTTGTGTGTTCAGGAGGACCCGATCCATCGGCCTACAATGTCGTCAGTGGTTCATATGTTGAGCGGTGATTCTCAGAGCTTCCCATCACCTAAAGAACCTGCTTTTCTCACTCGCAGAAAAGCTGCTGATTCTCCTCCTCAAAGGACTAACGAATGTTCCAACAACGAGCTGACAGTGAGCGTGGCCGAGGGTCGATAGAACCTCTGAGGTTGTTTAACACGTCAATCAGATAAGAAATCTTCCTATCAGAACTTCATTTAATCGGTTATTGAACATGCATGAGGCTTACCTTGGAACTTTGGGAACTATGTCATGTGTCCAACGTTAAATTTGCTGTCAATGTACTTCATGCATTCCTATATTTTACAATAAATTTTTGTCTGGTCCGGATTCACATAGGATTATGGACCATCAGTAGTATGATAATAGATTTCTATTTTCATTAAATATCAAGTATTCATTTGTTTCGCATATTGAGACTTTTCTTGTTAAGCAATGACTCTCAAAACTTCCCTTGTCCCAGAGAACCAGCTTTTCTCACTCGGAAAACTGCTGCTAATTCTACTTTTCAAAGGGATGAATGTTCCAACAATGAGCTGACGATGAGCTAGCCTGATGGTCGATAGATCCATAATTTTCATCATGGTCATCCAAATGAAAACTTACGGAAACACCGAACTTCAATATCTAGATGTTTATGTACAAACAAATTAGCAAATTTCCTCTAAATATTTGAACTAATGACGGACAACCAAATGGTATTCAGTTAGAGGTAAGAATTAAAGACGTGTGACATATGAGTCAAATTAGTAAATGTGATACAAATCAAATTTGATGGTCCTTTTAAACTTTTAACTTTTTATTCTGCTGCTGTGGTGGTAGCGGATGGCCTAGATAGATAGAGATAGAGATTGATCTTCTATCTGGCAGATGGTGTTTGCATAGACTGGCACTCTACCACTCGATGTCTCATGGTGGAAACTGATAATGCCTTTGAGGCCCAGGTAGTTTTGTCATCTATATGTTCATTCTGGTTATGCCCCTTAGCTGAGGACTGACAGGTTACTGTTTCGCACATCTTTCGTGAAGACGATTATGATGTAGACAGCTTGGCTAACCTAGTTGAATCTTTTCCGGTTAGCCTTCCATATTCTACATGATTCTCTAGCTGTTGTTTGCCCATGCCTCCTATACTATATGGCTGCGGCTTTCCTCTTATTTTTTAAAAATTTCAGAACTAGAAATCAAGATTAACATATAAAGAGTTCTTCTTATGAATTATATCAACTTCTTGTTGACAGAATATAACTGTGTTGATCATCTTCAAGTTTCACCACAATACGTCGACTTTGTGGACTCCCTCATTAATTTAATGGTCTAAAGCTTTTAATGATGTCAGAGCACAATGGAAGCCAGAGAACCGTATCATTGGCTTGTTGACTTGGAATGTGATCAACGTGAAACCTCTTTTTAGTTTTTGCTGCAATGTTACATACATATGGCCTGAAAATTATTCAATGACCAATGTCAATGGCGTTAAACATGTGAGGTTAACTTGATTGTGGAATGTTTGTATGTATATGTAGCTGTAAGGGGAAAACAAGAACATGAATGTAAGAAATGCAACTTTCAGTTCAGAAAAGCAGTTCTTGTTGTTCCTCGGTTTTTTTTCTTTTCAGACTTTCTGCACTAGCAGATTGTTGGAGCGGAGGGGCCCTGGTCTTCACAAGGGAACTGCAGCTGCACGTGTGGGCCGAGGTAGAGAAAGTGGGCCTTGGTTTTGCCGTCTCACTTGTGAGCCCTTTAATTTGCTGCCTAGGATACTCCCATTGCTGCT
Organism: Dalechampia spathulata; assembly: GCA_948192965.1. NCBI lineage: Eukaryota > Viridiplantae > Streptophyta > Magnoliopsida > Malpighiales > Euphorbiaceae > Dalechampia > Dalechampia spathulata. The sequence goes on along the minus strand of CANYBF012841058.1, from coordinate 18,427 downwards.
AATATATGTCTTTAAACTGAAATTTTATATGAAGAGACCTTCATGTCTATAAAGTGAAAAAATTGAGATCATCACGTTTAAAAATTGAAGGGACCTTCAAATTCATGAACTGAAATGTCTAAGCCGATCTAAAGCATGTATGAAAACTGCTCAAGTTTCACAATTGTGATGTTGTCCTTAAACTGCAAAATCCTTTCTTAAGGACCGGCAAGTCATTAAACTGCATTTTCAAAACTAGTTTTCTTGAAAAACAAGATGAAAGATATGCAGTCTGAATCATTAAAAAAATTATAGCAATAAAGTGACTTCAAAAGAAAGAGGAGTTATTTGCTGTCAAGATAGATGAAATCATTCTCATTTGCTTGATGTTTGGAGGAGCAGCCAAAGATTGCTCTGAAAAAATGGAAGTTTGAAATGGCACTTGAAAACTGGCCATTTAAATCTTAGATTTTTGAAGCAGAAAATTTCTGTAGCAGAATTATGCTTTTACTAGTTGAATTATTGCATGCTGTCTACTAGTTTGGATAATCGGTATGTACTGATCCACGCTATTTGTAATTCGACTAGATCTGTATGAAGAGAGAAACTAGTTTGGGATAAATGCCTCAAGATTGCAGGTGTGGCTCAAGGACTCTTGTACATCCACAACTTCTCCAGATTCAAAGTAACACATAGATATCTAAGGCCAGCAACATCCTGCTGGACGAAGAGAATGGCAAGAATATTGGGCATCAATCAAACATCAGCACATAACAACAGGCTGATGGGTGTTAGTAAGATGAAAATTGGAGTGTTATTGTTGAAATAGAGAAAAAAAAAGGAAAGGAAGGAAGGAAGAGGAGTAGCACTATTGGGTTTATCACACATCAGTGAAAAAGGGGAAAAAGAGGGGTTTATAAGTGGAAAGCAACTAAAATACTTTTAGGTATTTTTAATAGATGGTGGACACTTTTCCAGGCACCGCCCCTATGTAGGTAGGCTGCTGTCTTTCTTATAGTTCGGTCCAACACTCTTGGCTCATGGATCAGGGCCTGCATTATAAACAGTAGATTACAGTTTACTTGCACAATAAAAGAAAGCTATGGTGATAGTTCTATGATATAAAGATTACAAAATACAATATCAATTTGTATTTTACCAACTAACCAATTTGTAACCCAAAAATAAAAAAGTTTCACTCCAAAATCTCAACCTATCAACAATGGGTACATAGTAAGTTTACCAATCATTTGTAAACTTGATTGTGATACCATAATGGCCTGACCATAACAAATTACTTGATATTGTTGCAGTCGCTGCATGTATCCCGACAAATATGCATTTTCTGGACAGTTTTCAGAGAAAACACATTACTTGATATTGTTGCAGTGGCTACATGTATCCCGAATATGCATTTTCTAGACAGTTTTCAGAGAAATCAGATGTTTTTAGCTTTGGTGTATTGTTGTTAGAGATGGTGAGTAGAAGGAGAAACGCAAGCTTCCATGGAAGCGGGCTGTCTGACTTTGCTCAATTGGGTAAGTCTAAAAGAAGCTGGCTGTCTTTCTCCTTATTCACGTGGAATATGTAGAAATCTGATTCGTTTATTTGAATTGATTTACTTGTGATGTTAATGCATGGGAACTACGGAAAAAAGGCAAAGAGGCCGAGCTGATAGACGCATCCAGGAAAGAAAAAGCTGGCTGCTGCATAAAAGAAGCTGTCAAGTGCATCCATGTGGGGCTGTTGTGTGTTCAGGAGGACCCGATCAGTCGGCCCACAATGGCATTCGGTGGTTTTTATGTTGAATCAAATTAATGAAGTAGACACATTATCATATGTACATTTAATCATTAAAATCAATAATCTCAGTCTCATATGGATTCTCTTCAAGTTGTCCCAATAATTTCCCATAAGTTCAATATTTTTGTAAAAAACTGATGGATTATTGAGACTTTGCAATGATACTTTTGATTTGGTTAAAGTATGGTTTCATTTCAGTGAAGTTCCATTACTTTGGTTATAACCATTGAAAGAATGTATGTTACGTGTGCTGGTATTGTCAAAAAGCTAAAGTATGGTCTTTTGTACTATTGATTTTGATAGAAGCTTAATGTCAAAGCTTACTGTTGTATGTCTATACTGCTACTACAAAAAGCAGTCTGTATTATCAATGAACTAAGGTTTTTACTCCATTTTCTTTTTCTCAAAAACTATCAGCTCTAACAGAAATAACTCTACTATGTGGAACTCTACCAGTTTTAACTTTCATGTACTCTTCGGAACTGTGAACAGTGGGAATGGAGAACTCCGCAATTTCTAGAAGATGCATTTCAAGAAAATTCAGCAGTCAAAAGTTAGCAATTATAATATATATATATATATACCATGCAGAACATCCTTATTGATCACTTGAGCATTCTTCAACTATACTAGCAACAAAATAATCCAGCGAATTTTCTTGTTCTTCATTTTCTCACAAAAACAAACGTAGATTCATGTAATAATATAAAGTTCTATCACCTACTTTCCTTTGACTGAATGACATGGATGGGTTCTCTTTGATTCGGTGAGAGCTGGCTGACCTTGTTGTCTCGGTTATTATATAACTCGATCACCGCCACAGACCAGATTGATTTTGTTCACTTTGAATTATAACTATATTACATTCTTCCTGGTTGCTGCAATCTAATATTCATCGTCTGAAAATTATTCTGTCGGCATGGAGGTCAAATGCAAAGTGTGTTTCGTTGTTTATGTTGTACTCCTGACATGTTTCTCTCTAAATGCTTGTCTCGCTTTAGCCGTTGAAAAAATTTCTGCAGATCAAACTCTGTCTGGTGATGGAACTCTATCGTCGGAGGGAGGGAAGTTTGTACTGGGTTTCTTCAAGCCAGCTAACTCCTCAAACTATTATATGGGCATTTGGTACAATAGGGTCCCTCAACAGACCCTAGTTTGGGTAGCAAATAGAGAGCATCCAGTGGTTGATAGATATTCTTCTGAACTAAGGATATCTAATGGAAATTTGGCCATCTTCAATGAGCTTGGTACGGAAATATGGTCAACAAATTTAAGGCCTTCGACTTCGAGTTCTGTAGAAGCAGTACTTCTTGAGGAAGGGAATCTTGTTTTGAGGGAAGGACCCAATTTGTCTGAACCGCTATGGCAGAGTTTCGATCATCCAACTGATACACTTCTCCCCGGAAGTAGGCTTGGACTCGATAAACTCACCGGTGAAAGCATACGTCTTACTTCATGGAAAAACAATGAAGATCCTGCTCCAGGTCTCTACTCTTTCAAGATTGATCCAAATGGAACGGACCAATTCTACCTGTTTTGGAATAGCTCTAAAATTATGTGAACTACCGGTACTTGGAGTGGAAATATGTTCAGCTTGATTCCTGAAATGAGATTGAATGATCTGTATAATTATAATTATGCCAGCAATGACCATGAGAACTATTTCACCTTTTCACCGAGCAATAATTCTTTCGTATTTCACTTCAGGGTAGATGCTGAAGGGCAGTTTCAGTGTAAATTACTGTTAGAACCCTCAAAACAATGGCTTTTAGGTTGGGCTCAACCAACCGTGCAGTGTGAAGTTCACGCCTTCTGCGGGGCCTTTGCTAACTGTCGTGAGACAAGCCCGGTTTCCTGCAATTGTTTGAAAGGTTTTCATCCAAAATTAGTAGATGATTGGAATTCTCAACTCTATTCAAGTGGTTGTGCAAGGAATACCAAGCTGGAGTGCCAGAACCTGAACCAGACTAATGTGAAGAGTGACAGGTTTTTGTCAGTTAGCTGCAGGGGTTGGCCCGGAGATTCATCAACACTAGCAGTTCGGGATGAAGAACAATGCAGATTAACTTGCTTGAATAATTGTTCTTGCACTGCATATGATTATCGTGATGATACCTATGATTGCTTAATATGGTTTGGCGATATCTTGAATCTAAGACAACCGGCAGACGATGATGTTAATCAGAGAACCATCAATGTCCGGCTTGCGGCTTCAGAATTTAACAGTTCCAATGCTGGAAAAAGGAAAGTGATTGGGATTGTTATAGGATCAAGCTCAGTGGTGATATTAATTTTCCTTTTCGTGTTTCGGTTTGTGATTCTAAGAAGGCTGAGGATGGAAAAATCAGGTAATCTAACATACTCTTTTTATTTAGCTCATTACCCTGATTCCTTACCAGTTTCTCTGACAAACTCTAAACAGCTAAGGACAAGGATAGTATGACTCAGATCACTAGCTCTGCCATTTCAAATGGAGGACAGAACAATGGACAACTAGTTATGTTCAGCTTTAAAAGTATTTTGGCTGCTACAGGTAATTTCTCTGAAGCAAACAAGCTTGGAGAAGGCGGATTCGGTCCTGTCTACAAGGTACAAGCTCTACAATGAAAATAAATTGATATGTTTGCTTCTATTTCAGATTTTTGATTTGTACATTTGGTTACAATCTTATATAGGGAAGATTTCCAGGTCATCAAGAAGTTGCTTTGAAAAGGCTTTCAAAACAATCTGGTCAAGGACTAGATGAATTTATGAATGAATTGAAACTTATTGCAAACCTGCAGCATAAGTATCTGGTCACGCTCTTGGGCTGTTGTGTTGAAAGGGAGAAAAAGATACTTGTTTACGAGTACATGGCCAACAGAAGTTTGGACAAATTACTTTATGGTAAATTTCTGTTTTATTTTGCTGCCAGGATTCATGGAATGCTTGTCAGTATGTACTCATCCATGCTAATGGTAATATTGACTAGATCCATCTGAAAGAGAGAATCTAGTTTGGGATAAACGCCTCAAGATTGCAGGTGGTGTGGCTCAAGGACTCTTCTACATCCACAAGTTCTCCAGATTGAAAGTAATACATAGAGATCTCAAGGCAAGCAATATTTTGTTGGATGAAGATATGAATCCCAAGATTTCAGACTTTGGAATAGCAAGAATTTTCAGCATCAATCAAACGGAAGCAAATACCAACCGAGTGATGGGGACATAGTGTGTGTTAATCTTACCGATTCATTTGAAGCTTAATTTGCAGTAGCATAATGGGTAGACCATGACAATTTGCTTACTTTTGTTGCAGTGGCTACATGTCTCCTGAATATGCATTTTCAGGTCAATTTTCCGAGAAGTCAGATGTGTTTAGCTTTGGAGTGTTGTTGTTAGAGATAGTGAGTGGAAGGAGGAACACAAGCTTCCATCGCAGTGGATTGTCTTTCACCCTGCTTAGTTGGGTAAGTCTATAACCAAATCATCTCTCTCTGTGTCTCTTGTCATCTAGAATCGTAAGTATACATATTTTTGATCGCTTTATTGAACTTTAAGGCTTGGGAATTAAGGAAAGAAAGCAGAAAGGCAGAGCTGATAGATGCATCAATGAAAGATAAAGATGGATGCTGCATAAAGGAAGCTGTCAAGTGCATCCATGTGGGGCTGTTGTGTGTTCAGGAAGATCCGATCCATCGGCCCACAAATGTCGTCAGTGGTTTTCATGTTGAGCAGAGATCGTCAAACCTTGCCATCACCAAAAGAACCAGCTTTTCTCATTCGCACAACTGCTGCTGATTCTCCTTCTCAAAGGACTGATGAACGTTCCAACAATGAGCTCACAATGAGCTTGTTCGAGGATCCATAGATCAACAAGTTTTACATGAATTGATTTATCATCTAGGATTAATCTCCTTAATCATATATTAATATATATAAATTTTTATTAAATATCAAATATATTAATTAATGTATAATTATTATTTAATTTTTAATATGTGAATAATAACTATTGAATATTTAAAATTTAATAAAAATTGATATATATTATTATATTATTAGTAAATTTATAATTCTATACTATCAATTCAATCCTTTTTAATTAACCATTAACATATAAAATATTTTAGATTTTAAAATAAATTAATGAATTTATATATTTAAATAGGATGAATAAATTAAAACATATTGATTTTTTATTTCATACAATCAATTAATTTATTTTCAATCCTTATATATATATATATATATATATATATATATATATATATATATATATATCTTATCTATATTAATTTTTGATATAATCTATGGATCTAATAAAAATAAAATATAAAAAAGAGTTTAAATTATCTATTATTAATTATGTTAATATATTATTGATATGATAAAAAAATTATATTATATTTATCTTGATTCATTAATTTGGTTTAAATATGATCGTTAAGTTATATAATTCGTGTCATGTTAGATTTGATCTATTAATTTTCATTAAAATGATATTATTTAAATTTTTTTATGAATTAATTATATCATTGTATATTATAAAATCATTCTATGTTAAATATATACTCGAAAGATATACAAATTAATCATATTATATAAAATGATTGAATCTTAAAATTATTATAATCATAAAATAACGTTACTCAAACATAACCCTTTAAACCGGACTACCGATCTTCTATTAATCAGAAAAGGAGAGAATAAATGATCAAACATGAGACTGGCATCAAAAGCAGTGGCAGTGGCTACTCGGTTTTCAACTGCTCGAATTATTCAACGGATCTCTTCATTGACTAAAATAATGGAAAGGCCCCTTTTAATATTGAAGAAGCTGGTCAGAACAAGTAATATTGCAACCATATTTTATATCATTGTTTGACCTCACAGTTCTGTGTTCTGTAATAAAGTAATGTTGCATGTTTTTCTTTCTGCTGCAATTCAATCCGATCGTTGCCTGGAAATTGTTCTGTACCCATGGAGGTCAACTGCAAGATGTGGTTCGTTATTTCTGCTATGCTTCTGGCATGTTTTTGTCCAAGTACTCATCTTGCATTGGCTGCCGAAAAAGTTTCTGCAGACCAACCTCTGTCTGGCGATCAAACTCTATCTTCAGAGGGAGGGGATTTTGTACTGGATTTTTTCAAGCCAGGTAACTCCTCAAACTACTATATAGGCATTTGGTACAATAAAGTGTCTTCACAGACCATTGTTTGGGTAGCAAATAGGGAGAAACCAGTTTCTGATAAATACTCTTCTGAACTAAGAATATCAAATGGAAATTTAGGCCTCTTCAATGAGTCAGGTATTGAAATATGGTCAACAAATTTAAGGCCTTCAACTTCAACGTCTGTAGAAGCAGTATTTCTTGAGGAAGGAAATCTTGTTTTAACAGATGGACCCAATTCATCTGAGCCGCAATGGCAGAGTTTTGATCATCCAACTGATACGTTTCTCCCTGGTAGTAGGCTTGGACTCAATAAACTCACCAGAGAACGAACAGGTCTTACTTCATGGAAAAACAACGAAGATCCTGGACCGGGACTTTACTCTTTAGAGATTGATCCAAATGGAACCGGCCAATTCTATATCTTTCGAAATAGGTCTATAGTAATCTGGAGTAGTGGTACATGGAATGGACAGATCTTCAGCTTAGTTCCTGAAATGAGACTGAATTATATATATAATTTCAGTTATGTCAGCAATGACCGCGAGAACTATTTCACCTATTCACTCTACAATAGTTCAATCATATCTCGGCTCCGGATAGATGCAGGAGGACAGATTCAGCAGCAATCATGGTTAAAGCCATCGAAGGAATGGGCTTTATTTTGGGCTCAACCGAGGTTGCAATGTGAAGGTTATGCCTTCTGTGGGGGCTTCGCCAGCTGAGGTGAGAAAGGCCGGTCTCTATGCAACTGTTTGGAAGGGTTTCATCCAAAGTCCGTAGATGAGTGGAATTCGGATCTTTACTCAGGTGGGTGTGTGAGAATAACGGATTTGCAGTGTCAGAATTCGAGCCATACTAATGTGAAGGGTGATAGATTTTTGTCAGTTTACAGCAAGGGATTGCCTGGAGATTCATTGACAGTCGCGGCGCATAATGAACAGGAATGTAAATAAACTTGCTCGAATAATTGTTCTTGCACTGCATATGCCTATCATGGCCTTGGCAACTATAGCATTGATTGCTCCATATGGTATGGAGAACTCTTGAACTTAAAACAGGTTGCAGATAATGACAGTTACAGAGAAACTCTATATGTCAGGATTGCGGCTTCAGATTTTCCCGGTTCCAGTAGTGAAAAAAGAAATTTATCGGGGTGGCAGTAGGATTAGGCTCGGTGTTGACTCTAGTTTTTCTTTTCATGGTTCGGTTTCTAGTGCTAAGAAGAAAGAGGTTCAGAAAAACAGGTAAAACAATTAGCTTGTTCCATGCTTCACAATTTATTTCAGTACAGTTAATCTAACATGCTCCAGACAGACAAGGTATTGGGAAGCATGACCGAGATCAGCAGCTCTGCCATTGCAAATCGAGGAGGACAAAACAATGCACAGCTAGTTATGTTCAGCTTTAAGAGTATATTGGCAGCTACAAGCAACTTTTCGGAAGAAAATAAGCTAGGAGAAGGCGTATTTGGTCCTGTCTACAAGGTACAAGTTCTAAATTGAAATAAACTGATCTATTTGCAGCAAGTTGTCTTCCATGTTTGGTTTTCAACAGGTTACTGATAATGGTCATACTCTTACTTCAGGGAAATTTTCCTGGGGATCAACAAGCAGCAATCAAGAGGCTTTCAAGACAATCTGGCCAAGGACTTGATGGATTCATGAATGAACTGAAACTTATTGCAAATCTCCAACATAAGTATTTGGTCAGGCTTTTGGGTTGTTGTGTTGAAATGGACGAAAAGATACTTGTATACGAGTACATGCCTAGCAGAAGTTTGGACAAATTTCTCTATGGTAAATTTCTAATTTTCTTTTCACTGTGATGATCCGGATGGATGCACAGAATCCAGTTTCTAACCTGGATGTTCATTTTCAGTGTAAATAAAATCCAAGTAAAACCAGGAGTTGATCGATGTGTTCTTATACATGGTAATGACATATTATTTGATTAGATCCATCTGAAAGAGAGAAACTAGTTTGGAATAAACGCCTCAAGATTGTAGAAGGTGTGGCTCAAGGACTCCTATACATGCACAAGTTCTCCAGATTGAAAGTAATACATAGAGATCTCAAGGCAAGCAATGTTTTGTTGGATGAAGCTATGAATCCCAAAATTTCAGACTTTGGAATGGCAAGAATTTTCGGCATCAATCAAACAGAAGCAAATACAAACAGGGTGATGGGAACATAGTATGTGTCAATCTTACTGATACATTTGTAAACTTAATCGCCACACCATAATGGCCTGACCATAAAAAATTTCTTGCTGTTGTTGCAGTGGCTATATGTCTCCTATATATACATTTTCTGGACAATTTTGCAGAGAAGTCAGATGTATTTAGCTTTGGTGTATTCTTGCTAGAGATGGTGAGTGGAAGGAGGAACACGAGCTTCCACCGCAGTAGACTTTCTTTCACTCTACTTAGTTGGGTGAGTGTAAAACTTGATCATCTCTCTTTATTCGAGATTACAGAAGAATAATCAAGTGATCATGGTTTGTAATATCTAGGCATGGGAACTATGGAAAGAAGGAAAAGAGGCAGAGGTGATAGATGCATCAATAAAAGATAAAGATGAGTGCTGCATAAAATAAGCTGTCAAGTGCATCCATGTGGGGCTGTGGTGTGTTCAAGAGGACCCAATCGATCGGCCCACAATGTCATATGTGATTCTCATGTTAAGCAATGATTCTCATACCTTCCCATTGTCACGGGTCGAATGTGAGACAATACTTATGGACCCGTACGGCGCTCGTATCCGGACACTACCTTCAACAAGCCAGCCGATTAATTATACCTGCAGGCACAAAAGGAGGTTAGATCCTTTATACAGGATCGTCATAATTTCAAGACAAACACATATAGACACATCATAGACAAGCATCACATGTAGCATAACATTCATCCCACAATCACAGCAAGACACACATAGCATTGGCACATAAAAGAATAATGACACATGGATGAATAAGGCTACTTCTGTTATTGATAAACACTAGATCACAAGTAATTGATTTCCATACTCTATAACTAGCTTTTGGGAATAACAACAACATACATTCCTTCTAATCCCACTCTACCCATTTTGTTTTATTTTTACATAAAAACCCTATCCGTCACACCCATCACCTAAAGAACCAGCTTTTCTTACTCGCAGAACGGATGCTGATTCTTCTCCTCAAAGGATCGATGAATGTTCCATCAATGAGCTGACACTGAGCGTGACCGATGGTCGATAAAAACTCTCTCAGCTTCTTTAACACATTCATTCAATTGGCTTGAACATGCAACGCTTATCTTATAATTTGCAAACTATCTCTTGCGTTCAACGTTAAATAGCTCGTTAATGTCCATGTCCATGTCCATACATTCTTCTGCAAAAAACATTTACTTTTACGTTTTGCACCAAGAATGTTCAACACCATGGATAACCTCCCCTTAGCATCCCTGATTTATAGTTTCTTTCTAATTATATACTCGATCTCATCATAAACATTGATAAAGTAAAAATGATAAAAAGAAAGAAAATATAATTAGAGATTTTAAGTCTCTTCTTTAATTATATACATTTTTCATTTTTAATTTATATTTATAAAAGAAGATTTTTGTTGATTTATTAATTATAATTAGTTTATAATATATCATGATGAAAACATAAAGTAATATTTATATAATAAAATATAAGACATAATAATACTATTGCGTGTAAGATAAAGTTATACAAATCTATTGTAAAATGTATGTTGTTTGGATTATGATTTAATAAATAATTATAAAGTATAATATAGATTTTTAATAAATATGACTTATATACGATATAAAATTAAAATTAAAATTGTATATAATATGAAACAAAAAAAGTTCAACAAGAATAATAATGAAAGAGGTGTTACAATAATAATAACATGAACTACAATAATAAGTTATTATTTGGAAAATTTGATTATTGTTAAAAAATTATCATTATATCTTTCAATTAACAATATATATATATATATATGAACTTTTCATAATTTTATGGTATAAATTTGAAATAGTATGAATAAATTATTCTTGCCTTACATGAAATTAATATTTAATCAAATTAATCTATCTTTAAATTATTTTTACAAAAAATACGATATATAATCATCAAGCATTTAAAAGAGAATGATATGTATTCTTATTAGTTTAACGGGTAGATCTCAAGTTCAAGTTTTTGAAAATAAAATAACGGTAAAAATTTTTAAAATGGGATAATTAGAAAAGCTACAGGTTTTTATAAAAACATTTATGAAAATAATATATAATTGTTAGATCTTAGGAATTATTGATCTTAGTTTTGATGTTAACAAATAATATTTTAATTATTGAAGTTTTGAATGTTTTTAGGTTTGGCACGGGCATACAAGATTGGGTATGGGTGTACCATTTAGTTTCTTAGGCTGTACGGACATACCGGGAGGTCGTACGAAATGGAATAATTGACAAAAGGTTTGGTACGTGTGTACCATTAGGTGGTACGGTCGTACGGATGCTTCAACATCATTTTCGGGTCATTTTTTAAGTGTCATACAACCATATGGGTCAAAATATGTATTTTTCAGTATTTTTGAAAAAGTTATATAATGTTTCTTTTTTGCATTTAATGTATCTCCAACGATCATATAAGCTTAGAATAGCTTATATAAGTGTAGATTAACCTTATTGAAGGGAGGAAATTAATTTATAATAGTCAATTTCTTTGTTAAATACATTTTTATGTGTTTTTGAGTATTTTTTGATTTCTTAAATCGTAAATCCTTTGAAAAGGATTTCTGGATTTCCAATCCTTATTATTCTTTCTCTTAGGTTATGTTTTGAGAGATAGAAAGGGATTGTGATTAAGTAAGGTTTAGTGTGAGGCTTAAGAAAACGCTTATTATAAGGGTTTAGTATGAGCCTTGAAAAAATACTAGAGATTGAATTCTTGTGAGAAAAATTCTTTGTTATATTTGTGTATTGGTTCAGTGGAAACCTAAATTATTTGCTTGAGTAAGTAGATATAAGCATTTGTTGGCCGAACCACTATAAATTTATTGTGTTCTATTTTCCCTCTCTTCAATTCTTTTTGATTTTTGTGTTGCCTCATCATTTGGGATTTCAATAATTCTGAAATTATTTATACAAATAATATTTTTCTTACCAAAATAACTACTTTTTTACTTTAAATATTTATCAAATATGTATGAAATTTCTTTTGAATCCAATAGGAAATATTTAACTTTATATATAAAATTATTATATATAAAATTATATAGTTACATGATCTCATCAATTCAGTTTATTTATGTGTTTATATTCTTATATTTTAATTAATTAAATTTAGTATCAGATAGATATGAGTTTATATATATTTATATTTTAAGTCCAATCGAACATGTGTGAGGGATATATTAGATAAAAACTATTTATAAATCATATCTAATAACTTAAATTTTTGGATTAAATGATTTTAAAACAATTTTGAATATCTTTCAAATTTATAATTATTAAATAAATTTGTATTATTTTGAAAAATTATATTTAATTAGTAATTAAAAACATGAACAAAAATAAAATAGAAAATATCAAAATTATTATAGCAGTTGAAGGCCAAGAAATAGGTTTACATCCACATACCAAGCATGAAGCAGGTTCATATAGTTTTCATTTTATAGTGAAAAAAAAAAAAGAAAGCTGAAATATTTAAACCCTAAAACAATTATTATATAATTTCTTCATTCCGCATGATCTTTGATCGTCAGTTCTTCCCGGCAGATTTGTTCGCTTTCCACTGCAAATTTACTTATAAGAAGATGTCTTTGAATTTATTATTTTACATCAAGTTATTTTTAAATTTAGTTCGATTTATTTATTTATTTTTAGAATTTTTTAAAATTACTTTTCAGAAAATATAAATTTATCCCATAATTTCATTTAGTCAAAAAAAAAAACCGGCTAGTTTCACTAATTTTATAATCTTAATTTATACTAAGAAATTAAGAGAATAGTCAAAGTAACAAAATTATATGAAATTTCTGGGTTTTTTCCAAAAAAAAAAAATCATATATCATCAATTTATTCAGTCAATTTTTATAAAAAAATTTAAACTGAATTGAATAATTCAAAAACTGAACCCATAAAATCAAACTAAATTAAACCAAATAAGCCAAAAATTAAATTCGTAAATTGAATCAAATCAAATTTTTTAAATTAAAAATTATACCAAATAAATTAAAATCGAATTCATAAACCATATAATTGATATAAAAAGATATTATTTTAAATACTATTATAAAATAATATTATTTTACAATTTAATTTTTTGATTATTCAATATCTCTAATATAATCAAAAGTTGAAAACAAAAAAATTTCAACTTTACAACTGAAATGAAAAAAAAATCAAAATACTCACCCCACCAACAAGAAGTACGTGATCATGCATGGGAAGTCAGGTATAAATATTTCTGTAAATGAACCGATTGAAAATATGATTTTAGATTAAATAATAATCATATAATTAAATCTGGATTATTTATTTTCATATCGTGGGAGAGTATGATGAAATATATACCTTCCTTTTGGATGAAGCTAAGTTTTTGGGAGCAGGAGCTGACGTAGAGGATGAGGACTGAGAGCAGAAGTAGATGATTTGGGACCATTAGCAGATTGTCTGGGAGCAGGAGCAGACTTAGAGGATGAAGACTTGTCGGTAGCCTTTGGTACAGTTTCCTTCTTGGCTTGCCCAGAGAGTTGAGATCCAGTAGGTTTTTCAGCCTTCATGGATGCCATTTTCTGCTCAAAATTTACAATGAGTTTTGGGTATCTTTGATTTGCTTTGCTGTGTCTTGTCTCTTGCATTGTCCCCCTTTATATATACACAGCACAAGAGCATAACTAGCTGCAATCAAAAGAATTGGAATCAAAAGTTAAAAGAAAAGGATGAAAAGATAGATTACTAAGCACACTCCTCTAATTATTATTTAAAAAAATGAACTCTTTTAATATATGCCATCTCATTTTCTTCTTATATATCAGATTTTTAACTTGACAATTAAGCTATCTTGAATAACGACTTCAAAAAATGTATATTATTGATACTTAGAAATTCAAACTATACCTACTTAATTATGTTGCTCCAAAATTTTGACTCTAAATATTTTATTAATGGAGCAAATTTCTTTACTTATCCTGCTAAGATTGCATTATTAATTAATATGAAGATATCTTAATACATTTATTATAAAAAAAAAGACTATGATTAAGGTAATCTAGAAGGAATCAAGTAATTATTGAAAAATAAATAAAGGATGAAAAAGAATGGTGGCAGGCGAAGAGAATAGAATAATATATATATTGCAATTAGAAAGAGGGTAATGACATTTAGAGGAGCATTGGTTCAGTTCAGTACCGAACTAAACTCAAAAAATCAGGAACTAAAACACTTTGAAATTTTAGAATCCAAGTATTTAAAAATCGAATTGAATCGAACCAATTTAGTTCGGTTTTATTTGGTTTGGTTCGATTGTAACTGAATATTAATATGATATATTTATTTGATGTTAACTTGTATCAAACTCCATCCGGTCATTGGTAAAGTATTTTACGTGAGAGACTAAGAGTCTGAAAAACTGCAATAAAGATATGAATTCTCATATAAAAAAAACTAAACCAAATTGAGCTAATTAAAACTATAACTATGCATGAAAATTAATATTAATTTAAATACAAATTCAATTAAAAATTGTGCAGATGTACCTTCTGCAATATGCTAATTGTTAATCCAGGTATCTAATTTATAGTTTATTATGAAAAGATGAAATATCTAATCGATTAATAAAGAAATGTCCTTAGAGTATCAATTAATTAATAAATTTTTATTCGATCACATATCTTAAAATGATCATATAATAAATCCTTATAATTAAGAAATAAAATTTTATGTAAATAAGAAATTCAATACCATAAGAATTTGATAAAGTATATGAATACATAACTAAATCTATCTTTAGTCATGGACATACATATTTATACAATAATCAATATTTACTTTAGTAGCCAGGATTATTCACAGATCAAATATGTATTTTATTCTTTGATTTCTTTTCTATTTGGCAGGTTTTACATATAAATAAATTTATATATGGTAAAAGAGTTTTCCAGATCAAATATTTTATAGTTTTTATGATATGTAAACATTCAATTTTATTTTATTTTATTTTTTTTGAAAAAATGATCAAATGACTTCAACTTACCAAAACAATTACAATTGAGTAAGAATGTCTCAAAGATAATTTCATGATGTGGGTTAAAGCTAATTATGCTTATAAATCATGCAACTCTTTAATTACAATTTTTTTCTCTTGATTTAAGTAATGAGAAATCTATATAATGAATTTAAATATTTTTATGATAAAAATGATTTCATTTTCAAAATTAAAATCAACCAACGGCTAAAGTGAAACTATGTGCCTAAATGATGTAAGATGTTCAATTGGCAAGTTTTTACTTAATCGAGAAATCCATTTGATTATTTTATTAATTTATGTGTAACTTGATCAAATATTTTATCTTAAATTAATTGAAAATTAACTACATTAAGTATTTTTCAAACTAATATATATATATATATATATATAGGCTAGCCCAACAATAAACCCAAAGGAGGGCATCTTATCTTATCTCATTGTTGAGATGATATATGGAAGAGGCAAAAGACAAGAAATCAACTATTAAAGCACTATCATAATTGAATTCAAGTAATGTTGTTGTATATAATTAATAAAGGAAATACATGAATTATATTTAATCCTTATATTTTTCGATGATCATGCTTATAGTGATGATTGTTTCCATATCGAGATTTTCATACTAATTCATTTTTGTGAATAGACATGAAAAAAATTCCAAAACAAATGTCACATGATCAATAGTGAAATTAAAGATAATAATTTAAATTAATAAATTAGATTTAAATTATTATATTAACCAATGCTCATACAGTACCAAGCTTAATTCCATGCCAAACCTTCCCTTAAAAATTGATTATTATAAACCAAAAATCCTTTGAAATGCCAACAAGATATTAAATTGTATAATTCACTTTATAAATAGTGCCCTTCTTAAACTAAGACACAAATTTAATAACAATAAAGTAGTAGAAGTTGTTAATATAATTAATATTTGGGTCTCGTTGCCGCTTACATTATGCTTCTCACTCACCGGCTATCATGTAGCAACTGCATGCACATGTTCTTTTTAATGAAACTAATTAAATACTTTTCCTCTAAATCATCACTTTAATGCACATAGTTTCTTTCTCGTTTTGCCTTTCATGCATTAAATAAATAATCAATAATATCATCATTCTCATATATATCTCAAGTACATCTAAATAAGATCTGCATGTATCATAATATCAAAAATTAATATTAAAACTTACTATTACTTCACTTAGTGTTGAGTTTGAAAAAATGAATTTTCAATTTTTTTTATCATTTAAAAGATGTCCACATCAATGATGAAATTAAAATGATAAGATTATCATTTAGTTTCGTGATATTTTAATGAATGATATTGTAATTTAGAAGTAAAAAACTTGATGTATATAAAAGTAAGAATTGTGTCAAAGATGGAAAAGCAATTGAAGCAAGTTATAGGCAAACAAAGGAGTGAGATGCCGACAAGAAAGGCAGAAAACAAGAAGAGGGATTGAAAACCACAAAAAGAAGGAACATATAATTAGGAATGATGATGATATGGGGATAATATTGTAACGCAAAATAAGACACTGGGACTACGGTTTGAGCAAGGAAGAAGGCCGGCTTTTCACATCAAATAATATTAAATGCCGGCAGCCTCTGTCACTCTACAGTTTGGCATTTGCTTTGCTGGTCCCCTTCGTGACATTGTTACTCAACATGAGCTTGCACCTTCCTAGCTTCTTCTTCTGTTTTCCCCTTTGTTTCATATAATATATATGTATATATACATATATCATATTTTAAAAATTGCTAGGCACCTGAAAATTACGCCACTTACAACGTAGTTCTAGCCGATCGACCTGCTACGAAGACGAAACTAGGGGGTCAGGATTGCATGATCCCTACCTACCTAGTTCCAGCAAGACATTTTTTTCTTCATAATTTTTTTAGATATATTTTAATAAATGTCTCCTAATTTTGAAGGAAAAAAATATAAGTTTATTTTACTGAATTTTAATAAATTATAAAATTATAATAAATAACAATTCTCATCTTTTTTTTTCCAGATGACTTGTGAAATTCTAAAATCCTATTGCAGTTTGTGATTCTGTTGTATGAATGAAGCAGATAAAAAATGTTAAATGGAGATCTTAATCTCATCTAAACAGATAATAACAAACTATGCTCACAGTATTTCTTATTTTTCAGCCAAATAGTTCAGTCATATTATAAATAGTTTATGATGATGGCCCATCTACAAATGACATGTCAATTGTGTCCGTAACCAAACCTAAGATTTAGCAGAACCATTTAAGGCTGCTACTGGCTTAATCAAGGGGGAAGCTAATTAAAAATTGATCCAATGTCATGAGTTAGATGGCATGGAATCAATCAACTGGGTTAGGGTGGAAATGTTATATAAAAACAGCAGAGATGGATACAAATGTGCCAGGTATATCGGCTCTTGCCCACACAACTTCCCTTGCAGACAGGCTTCTGGTTGTATATCATCTTTTTGCATGCATTAAGCCTATCTTTAGAAAGGTGTACCATAGTACAACGTAATGTCATCATATGTCCATCCTATGTTTTTATAATGTTTGGATTATCAATCTTGAGTTAGGGTTTTCCATGTCTCATTCCTAGTTTTGGATTATCGATCATCATTTTTAATGTTTAAATCCTTATATTAGAAATGTCCATATCTTATATTTAAATTTTTTAATTTATATATCCTTTTATATATATATATATATATTAAATTAATCAATGTAATTCAAATAGAATATAAAAAAATGAAAATAATAAAATTTAATTCGGTTCAAAAATTCTAAATCTACCATTTATATATACTTATTTATTTCACATTAATTGATCTAATTTATATATACCAACATAAATCAAAATTCGGACTTAATCCCTACAAGAGAGGGAATATTTGAGTAGAAATATGTGGAGGGGAGGAAGAGAAATGGTGAGTGTGAAGCTTCTTCTCATTCCTAAGTAGTTAGCAAGACAAAGCAAGGAATAGTTGGGGGGAGAGAGAGGTGGGGCTCCAGTTAGTTGTAGGTAGGTGCTTTTAATTATACTTTTATTTTTTTGATTAAGTTTCTTTTTATATTTTTATTTACATTGTATTAAAAGAATTTAATTATTTTATTTAATTTACATTTAATAATTATCCTATGATAAAAATATTTATCTAAATTTTATTTATATTATTGTATATTAATAATTGTAAATGAAAACTAAAAATATTAAACATTGATTTCAAATTGAACAAC
>CANYBF012840938.1:0-14497 GCA_948192965.1 Dalechampia spathulata | reverse complement strand
GCATCAACAGAGTGTGGAGCTAATGGTTGCTGACCTGAAACAATCTTAAAAGGAGTTCGGTTAGATGTAGAGCATTTCTAGGAGTTGAAGCAGAATTGGGCAATATCTAGAAGAGATGCCCAATTTGAGTGGCTGGAGTTGACAAAACGTCGTAAGTATTCCTCTAGCATACTATTGAATCACTCTGTCTGTCCATCTGTTTGTGGATGAAAACCAGCCGACATGTCTAATCTCAACCCCAGCAGTTGAAATAGTTCTGCCCAGAATGTGCTCACAAACCGCCCATCTCGGTCTCTCACAATGCTCTTCGGAACTCCCCAGTATTTCACTACATGTTTGAAGAATGCTCTCGCCGTATCTTCGGACTTGGAATGCTTAGACATAGGCATAAAAGTTGCATATTTTGAGAACTTGTCTACCACAACTAAAATAGTATCAAACTCCCCCACTCGAGGTAGACAAGTAATGAAATCGAGTGAGACACTCTCCTACGGGTGAGTCGACACCGGTAAAGGTTCTAACAGTCCAGTTGTCTTTTGTCTTACCAGCTTGTTCTGTTGGCAAATTAAACATGTCCTCGTGTAGGTTTTTACATCTTCCTCCATCTTCGGCCAATAATAATGCCAAGATAATAATGCCAAAGTTTGATGCCAACCTAGATGTCTAGCCCACAGCGTGTCATGACATTCCATCAATAAGGTTTTCCTCAAATTCCCCGATCGAGGTACATAAAGGCGATCTGGCTTTGTCATCAACAACTCATCCTCCACCTAAAACTGTCTTGACTTCCCTTACTTTACCAAATTCATTAGTGCTACTGCTTGGGAGTCACTAGCCAAACCGTCCCTTATCTGATCTCTCAGAGGAGACTTAGCTTGACTGAAAGATAGATGGGCTAGTTGCTTCATAGCTACTAACTCCGCTTTTTTGCTCAATGCATCCGCAACCCGGTTAGCCATCCCCAGATTTTACTCTAACTGAAAGTCAAATTCTACTAACAGTTCTTACCATTTGGCTTGTTTTGAGGTGAGTTTTGGTTGCGTCAAAAAGTGGCTCATCGCTGTATTATCAGTCTTTACTATAAACTTCACACCTAGCAGGTAATGACGCCAAGCTCGTAAACAGTGGACCACCCCTAGTAGTTCCTTTTCATGAGCAGAATATCTCATTTCAGCTTCATTCAGTTTACAACTCTCAAAGGCAATTGGATGACCATCTTGCATTAAGACTCCCCCTAAAGTAAAGTCGGAGGCATCTGTTTGCACTTCAAAGGGTTTCAACATATCAGGCAATTGTAACACTGGGTCACTCAACACTGCTTGTTTCAAGTTCTCAAAGGCCTCTTGGCATTCTCCAGACCACTTCCATCCAGTTCCTTTCTTCAATAGTTCTGTCAAGGGAACGATCCGTTGGGAATATCCTTGGATAAACCGCCTATAGTAGTTAGCCAATCCCAAAAATGAGCGTAACTCTATAACTGATGTAGGGACCTTCCAATCCCGAATGGCCTTCACCTTGTCCTGGTCCATCCATATATGCCCCTGCTCAATTACGTGATCCAAGAACTTAATCTTGGTCTGTCTGAAGGCGCACTTCTCTTCCTTGGCATACAATCGATTTTCTCATAACTTCTCAAACACTAACTGTAGATGTTCTCGATGCTCCTCTAAAGTGGTATTGTAGACCACAATATCATCCAGATAAACCACCACGAATTTTTCCAGGTACTCATGAAACACCTGGTTAATTAAAGTACAAAAGGTAGCCAGAGCATTGGTTAGTCTAAAAGGCATTACAAGGAATTCGAATGCACTATACCGAGTTACACAGGCAGTCTTTGGCTCGTCCTCTTTAGCCACTCTCACTTGGTGGTAGTTAGATCTCAAGTCTAGCTTAGTGAAGTATTTGGCCTGTCCTAACTAGTCAAAAAAATCAGCAATCAGAGGAATAGGATATTTATTCTGCACTATCACCTTGTTAAAAGCTCGGTAATCCATACAGAGTCGCTACCTCCCATCTTGCTTCTTCTGAAAAAGTACAGGGGCACCAAATGGAGCTTTTGCAGGGCGGATGAATCCTGACTCCAATAACTCATTCAGCTGTACCCTTAACTCTGCCAACTTGGGAGGGGCCATACGATATGGCGTCCTTGTCGGAGGCTTCATCCCTGGGAGTAACTCAATGGAGTGATCAATGTCCCGTCGAGGAGGTAAACCGTAAGGCAACTTTTTTGGCATGACATCTCTGAACTCATCAACTACCTCCTTGATCAATGATGGGCATTATAGAGTATTCTCTTGTTCCTGCTGCATGGGAACTATTACATACGTTGGCTCCCTTCTCATTACCCCCTTTTTCAATTGCAAGGCTGAAAGCACTTTCTTTTCGCATATAAGGCTCATCATCACCGGAATAACACATAGACTCTCTCCCATCAAAAGTAAACAGTTTACAGCTGGAACCGGCATCACCCGACTCTTTTTTTAAGAAATCCATGCCTAACACCAAATCAAAGTCATCCATTGGGCTAATGGTGACATCTAATTTCCCAATCCACGGTCCCATCCGAAATGGGACTTCCTTAGTGACTCCAGTGGTCTTAACAGTGGTTGAATTCATAGCCTTCAACTTCCCACTATCCTCTTGTACTTGTAGCTTCAAGCGAGGAGCCCATGAATCAACAAGAAAATTATCAGTAGCCCCGATATCGATCAAGGCCCGAAGGTTCTTTCTGTTTAACACAAAGTCTATATACATCAATCCCCTCTCTGTGACACTTTTGTTAACTACTTTTTGTTTTCCCAGGGCACCCAAGAATCGGAGGGCTCCCACCATCGCAGCTTCATTAGGCTCATCCTCTTTCTCCTCTCCCCTGAGGTCCTCTTTATCGTTAATGGCCCTTAGTATGCTCAAAGCGTCCTTATGAGGGCACTCAGCTACTCGATGAGGTCCACTGCAAAGGAAACACTTTATGCTTACAGGCTTCCCTGGCATAGAATTCGCAGCCCCTTGTGGGCAAGACTCTTTCATGTTAAAGTTTCATGAGGGAAAACTAGTCTTGCTTCCCATTCCTCCTGTAATTAGGGCCCTTCGCCCAAATCCTGAGGAAGTGTTGTTATTTGATCCATTCCCACGTTCCGTACCCCATGAAAAGGGTTTAATCCATCGATGCTCTTGAGCTTCGCTAACTCTAAAAGAGGGAAATTTTCTTTTTGAGGAGCTATCAGTATAATCATCCATGCTCTCGGCCACTATGATAGTGGTCGCTAAATCCTTCACCCTTTAAGACTGTAACTCATTTCTTGCCTAAGGTTTTAATCCTTCCAAAAATCGATAAACCTTATCGATTTCTGCCATATCCAGAGTGTCAAGAATCAAGGTGGAAAAGCTTCGAACATATTCTCTAATAGAATAAGTATGTTTCAGATCAGCCAACTTTTGTCTCGCATTATATGCTACATTCTTCGGGTAGTATTGAGCCTTCAACGCAGCTTTGAACTCTTCCCAAGTGTCAATAACACACTTCCCTTCCCTCATCTGATCCTTCTTGGTTCTCCACTAAATCTTTGCATCATCGCTTAAATACATTGGTGTGAGTAATAACCGTTGTGCCTTGGAAATAGTTTTTGTTGCTTCAAAATATAGTTCCAGGTCAAACAAGAAATTGTCTACAACCTTGGAATCCCGAGCCCCATTAAACAACTTTGGCTCAAGGACCTTGGCTCGCGAAAAGCCCCCACCTACTTCCAATCTGGCTCCACCCTCAGTGGTTTGGCCACTTGTCTTTTCTTTCAATTCCAGTAGCTTCTTCTCGAGGGAGTTATATGCAGATTGAGCATCCTCCATCCAAGCTGTCATAGCTTTGTTTCCATCGATGACATCCTTCTCAAGGTTCTCAAGGTCAACCTTTAATAGCATTGCCTCCACTTTGGCCACTCACCTTTCAATATCTCCCGAAGCACTAGTACCTACATGTCCACCAGGATAAGAGGCCTCAAGCTCTATTGACTCCCTACATGAGGATAAATTAGAAAGCCATTATTCTACCACTATAGAACAACTCAAAAATTTCTCAAACAAATCCACTCGGGCTATCACAGCCTGGAACAATTTAATATGTGATGATACCACATCATCACTTCCTGTCCCTTGAGTTACCGCAACTCTGGGGGATTCCAAATGGTAACCAAGCACCTCAACGCAAGCCTATCCCAATTTCTCGTTATCCACTTCTCCCACAACTTTCTCGAGTTCTCTCACCCGAGTCTCTAGTGCCTCAATGCATGCTATCCTGTTATCTTTATCTTTAGCCATACCACGCCTAGACTCTCACAGCCTAAGCTCTGATACCACGTGTCACAGGTCGAATGTGAAACAATGCTTATGGACCCGTGCGACACTCGTATCCGGACACGACCTTCAACAAGCTAGCCAATTAATTATACCTGCAGGCACAAAAGGAGGTTAGCTCCTTTATACAGGATTGTCATAATTTCAGGACAAGCACATATAGGCACATCATAGACAAGTATCACAAGTAGCATAACATTCATCCCACAATCACAACAAGGCACACATAGCATTGGTACATAGAAGAATAATGGGACATGGATGAATAAGGCTACTTCTGTTATTGATAAACACTAGATCACAAGTAATTGATTTCCATACTCTATGACTAGCTTTTAGGAATAATAATAACATACATTCTTTCTCATCCCACTCTACTCATTTTATTTTATTTTTACTTAAAAACCCTATCTGTCACAATAGGTACCTATGAGTGGCTGGTGATGCCTTTTAGCCTTAAAAATACTGGTGCCATCTACTAAAGGGTTATGAATCTAATGTTTCCTAACTTAATTGGTAAGACAATAGAAATGTATATTGATAACATAGCAGTCAAGTCAAAAGTAAAGAAAGAACACAAAGGTTATTTGAGAAATTGATTTGAAAGATTGAGGAAATACTAGTTAAAGCTAAACTAGCTTAAGTGTGCCTTTAGGGTAAGAGCTGGGAACTTTTTGGGTTTTCTAGTACATCAAAGGGGAATTGAGGTTGATCAAAATAAAGTAAAGACCATTATGGGTGCAGTTTCTCCAAGCAACAAAAAGGAACTACAATAATTCTTAGGGAAAGTTAATTACCTAAGGAGATTCATTTCAAATGTGGTAGGGAAGGTGAAAGAATTTTTCAACATATCAAAATTGAAGAAAGAAGATAAGTTTATGTGTGAAGAACGCCATCAAGCTGTATTTAAGAGGATCAAAGAGTATTTGAGTAAGCCTTTTATTATAATGCCTCCTAAGGATGACTATCCTTTGAAACTTTAAATTTCTGCTACTTATAATTCTGTATAGTGCCTCCTAGCATAAAATAACTCTATAAGCCATGAGCAGACAATCTATTATTTAAGTAGAGTGATGAATGATATAGAAACTAGGTAAATGTCTATAGAAAAGTTATGTTTGGATCTTTATTTTACTTGTATAAATTTGAGTAACTATATGATTAGAGCTAAGGTGTACATAGTATCATAAATAGATTTGATCAGGTATATATTGTCCAGACTAATGATTATAGGAAGAATTGGGAAATGGATGTTGGCATTAGTTGAGTTTACACTGGCTTACCTTCCCCAAAAGGCAGTATAGGGTCAGACTTTGATAGACTTTTTGGTTGATCATTCATGTGTAGAGGTTGAAAGAGAGAAACAACCTGATTTAGATGTTTTTCATTTGAAAAAAGTGTCTTGGACCTTGAAATTTAATGGCTCATGTACTGAGAAAATAGTTAGGGTAGAAGCAGTCATCATTTCCCTAAATGGAACCAAGATCGCCATGTCTTTTAATCTGAACTTCAACTACATTAATAATTAATCAGAATATGAAGCGATTGTTATAGGCCTAGAGATATTGAAAAAGCTGGTTGCAAAAGAAGTGAACATCATAGGAGACTCACATTTAGTATTGAGACAACTTGCTAGTGAGTATAAGTTCAATAGCATATTATTGGTTCCTTTTTTTACAGTTGTAATATAATTGTTAAAAGAGTTTAAGGAAGTCTCTGAGGACTTGGTGCAATGCATGGTTTTAATAATTAAAAAAAATCATCCTTCCATTCAGGAGAAGGGAATTATATTAGAAAACTTTAACATTGACACAGGAAATGCAAAACACTGGGGAGATATATTGAAGAGTTACTTGTGTTACCCCAATGTGAAAGTTCCTTATATTGTAAGGGTTTGAGCTTTGTAGTATATGTTGATTGAAGGGGATCTCTTTAGTAAAGGATTTGATGGATTGCTCCTAAGGTGCTTGAGTTTCCCTGATGCTTTAGAGGTGATGAAGCAAATTTATGAAGGAGTCTATGGAGCATACCAATCTGGTATCAAAATGAGATGGTTAATACGTAGACATGGCTATTATTGGCCATCTATTCTAAAAGACTATATTAATTATACTAAAGGATATCAATAGTGCTAAAGATATGGTAGTGTACAAAGAGTTCCTGCTATAAAGTTGTATACAATTATTAAGTCATGGCCTTTTA
This sequence comes from Dalechampia spathulata, assembly GCA_948192965.1. Classification (NCBI taxonomy): domain Eukaryota; kingdom Viridiplantae; phylum Streptophyta; class Magnoliopsida; order Malpighiales; family Euphorbiaceae; genus Dalechampia; species Dalechampia spathulata. The sequence continues at coordinate 7,945 of CANYBF012840938.1, read as the reverse complement.
AAGGTTAGACAATTGATCTTATTGGAAAAATCTATCTAGCTTCTTTAAAAGGTCATAGCTTTATATTTGTGGCTATAAACTACTTCACTAAGTAGGTAGAGATGGTACCTTTGAAGAAAGTCAAGCAGGCGCATGCCATCCAGTTCATTAAGGAGCACTTGATTCATCATTTTGGTATCCCATAATCCATCACCATTTATTAGGGAACTATGTTCATTGGTGAAGAGGTAAAGATATTTTTAGTAAACTATAACATCAAACTAATCAATTCAACCCCACATTACCCCCCAAGCAAATGGGCAAGCAAAATCGTCAAATAAGGTTTTGATTAATATCCAAGAGAAGATGTTAGAAGATAACCTTAGGGATTGACATAGAATTCTATCAAAGACTTTATGAGCATATAGAACATCAAAGAGAGAAGCTATAGGCATTAGTCCATTTACACTTATGGGCATGATATTATTCTTCTAATGGAGGTTGTTCTGCTATAGTTGAGAGTGGCAAGACAACATGAGTTGTCATCGGATCTATATACAGAGGCAATATCAATGGAGTTAGAAGATTTGAATGAGATGTCCATGGGGGTATTAAATTAAATGATAATCCAAAAGTAAAAGGTTTCTAGAGCATATAATAAGTGAAGAAGAAAACCTTTGAAGAAAGGGACTTAGTGTAGAAGATGATCTTACTTATAGGAAGCAAGGATCGTGAATTGGGGAATGGTCTACTAACTGGGAGGGACCCTTTAAAATCCATCAAGTGCTAAAGGGAAATGTCTACTGGTTAGCTAGCTTGCAAGGGAAAATCCATAAGTGCCATATTAATGATAAGTACCTGAAAAAATACTTTCCCTTTATTTGGAAAAGTATTGACAAAGAATAGTTTTGGATTATGTAAAGGTTAACTGACGGCCTAAAGTTAGTTGTAATAATAAGAGATAGACTTATGCATAAAATATATGTAGGCCATTGGCCACAAAGATAATAAAATCAGTTGATGTCATTAATTTCCCAAGCATAATAATATAGTTAAACATTTAACTGTTCAAGTGCCTAAGGGGCAATAGGCATATATATGCTAGAAAACTAAGCCAAATTTCTAAACAAGGTAAGCTAAAGTTGGCAAATGAAAATGCTATAAAAGTTTATTATATCAGATGGTAGAAAATCAAAGTTCTATAGTGATCTTCATTGGATGCATGAAGTAGCCCAGTCTTCTTCTAATATCTTCACTTGAGCCATTTGTTGTCAAATTTATGGTAAGAGGGCCATAAGGCTCTATTCGTGAGTATCCATGTTTTGCTTGAGCTGCTCATATTGATGTTGAGTAGTTTCCTTTTTGGCTAAGTTAGCTTTGGACTTTTTCTTTAAGTGGACAATCTCCTCCCTTAAAGCTTGGATTTGAGCCTGCTTACTATCATAGGTTTATGTAACAACCTATAGGGCATCAATACTAACATTCAATTCTGATATATCCTTCTCCAAAGCTTTCTTTACAATATCAAATAAGATAATTCTTTCATATAAGTGCACTAATATCATGCCATGGTCATAATAAGAGAAGAAGAGGTTATTGATGTGTTCTTTGAGGTCAAGAAGTTATTGAGCTTGCTCAGATGTAGCAGTAATAGAAAGCACAGTGAGGATAGAAAAGGCAGCATCCTTCTAGGTTCTTGTAAAGGAAAATAGCTCCAAGCTAAGAAACTGCTGCAAGATTTGTTTTAATGCCTCTAATGTCTCACAGGATGGCTGGCTATATGAAGAGCTTACAGTTAGAGGAAAAGCTAAAATAAAGGAGCAATCCAAGCCTTAGAGAAGAATCCTATGTTATGGAAGAGATAACAGGCAAGTCGTCTAATAGTAAAATTTTGAAAAAGGAAAAGAGTATAAGTATCTAAGTACCAATAAAGGAGAAGATTAATAATATTGAAGAAATAAGTGGTGAAGGTTGCACATACCATAAAAGTAGCAGAGGAAGAGAGATGTTGGTCACTTTGTAAGCAGGTAGAAGAATTAGAGATAGCTCAGGGAATGAGTGTCTCATCATATGAACCATCTTCTAGAGCAGTATCTCTATCTATAGAAGAATCTAACTTTATGGATGACTTTGAGTTATTATCTTCCAGCGAGGAGGATGATAAATTGACCTGAATCTTCTTCTTAGTTGGGCTGATGGTGTGTTGCCTAATAGACTTCTTAATGGACTGTGAAATCACCTTGGAATTCTTTTGAGGCTTCCTCGTTTTTGGCATATGAAAGGAAGAAGATTACTTATTAAGAAGTGGATTGCTATCAAAGGTGGCGGTTGGTGCAATTGAAAAGATAGAATGAAAAATTAGAAAGACAAGCATATTAACAAAGAGGAAGTAGGAAGACAAGTAATAACAATACCTAAAACAACAAGATTCTTAAAGATAGATGCCCACCAAGTCTGAAATGAAATATGAAGATCGTTGCGTGAACGGTCTAAATCATGCATGATAGGCTGAAGGAGGCTCTTATCATAGCTGCCTTAAACCTCTTCAATGGGAGATCTATTATAGCTAACTTTATCAATAGGAGCTGAACACAAAGGATGTTGGTCGGGGATAGCCTGTTGAAGGCCAAATTGTCTGTATTAGAGGAAAGGAAGGTAAGGCTCTCTAACAACTCTACCTGATATAGGAAAACTGGTAAAAGTGCCACCTTTGAAGAGTAAGCGGGGTTGGGTGAAAGCTATCCAAGTCACTATAGTATGAGGAACTCTGCTAGAAAAGTAGAAAGTAGTTCATGGCCTAAATTGGCAGGATGTAGTCCTCGTCAGTATCCTCAAAAAATATGAATGGTGAAGGAAATGTATTAAAGGATAACTTCTAAAAGTAATCTATGATGGCAGCCTTAGTCATAGAACATGTGCAACTGGTAACTCGTAAAGCATGGAAATCCTCCTGAAGGATGGGATCTGTTGAAAGTACTGAAAAATAGGTGAGCAACCATAGCTGTACTAGCCAAGCACTTCTATCCATCTTACAAATCGACTTATCTGAAATGGTCTTAGCAAGATCATGCTAGACTACAACTAGTAGCATAGTGCCAAGTGCACATCTCCCTTTATGAGCAATATGGTGAGCTATTGGAAGGTACTTACTGCTTGACCGGATTGATGAAAGGCAGAAGATGATGGCATAATAGACACATCATATGAAGTATGTGTGCTCTGCCTTACGATCTTATAGTTAACCCGCCATGCCTTTAATCAAAGCCACATAGGTGGAATACTTTGTGTCATAACCAGTAAGGGATTCTGTGCTCTTGATGAGAATTAGTGTCTCAACGCCCATCACTGATAAGCCTGTAATAACAAGTACATATCTGAGGGTAATGGACATGGGTATAACTCAAAATATGAAGAAGTTACAATCCTTTGACCAAAAATGACAAGTTACTGAAAGTAAAGAAGCTGAGAAAGGAATCTGTGTTGTGGACAACTGAATGAGAGACCAGATTCCAACTTTCTCTTACCAATCAAAGAAGTGTGGGGATAAGTCATTCACCTACTTAGCCCATCCATCCAGAATTCAAGGCCATTCTTTAATGAAAATGATTGAAGAGATTATTTTACCATAGAGAAGTTCCTCATCATATTTCACTAGATAAAGGAATGTTGGTTCTCCAATTATGTGATAAGAGGTATCACCCGAGAGGCAGAGTGAGAATCAACCTGAAAAAAGAGAATGAGTTAGTGAGTAGAATGTGAGGAAATGTGGTGAAGAGGCAATGAAATGAAGTTACCTGCTATTGAGACTAAGTATTGGTTGAAACAGATGCAAGTGTGGTAGTAGGCTCAGTGTTAAGGAAAGAGGACATACTTGCAGCAATAATACATGTACAAGTAAGTGATTAATAACTTTTTCTCTATCTATTAATGACAATGAAGGAAGTGCAACAAAAACTTGTATTTCAGGCTCATTAGGTTTAAGCCTTTTTTAGTTTGTTATTATAGTTTTGGAGACTGATTGGTGATTTCAATTGCCATATCATAGTGATATGTTTGGAAAATAAGAATCAATTCATTACCTCTAGTAAAGTTTTCATTTTCAGTTGTTTCCTCAAGCATTTATGTTAATGAAAATCTGACAGAGTTTCGATAATAACATAGCAATCCCAAAATTTTATGTAAGCACAAAAACCATAATAATTCCATCATAACAACATCATCACAAAGTTATGTTAATAGATTTGAGAAAGAAGATTAGCTAACTTGTTGTTGTCATTTTGGAATTGCTTAATCGATGTTTGAGTTTTGGAAGAACGAAGTTGGAGGGGCGGTATTGCTTAGGAGTATTAAAATGTGTATTCCAAGAAGTGGTATCGAAATCAAAATACTTCACTTTTGGCTTCATGAATTTACCATCCTCCTTTAAAAATAGAACCAAAGGTTAAGTTTAAATGGGTGTTTTTGATACCATTTAAAAGTGTAAATCACTATTTAGGAATGATTGGTTAAGCATATCATGGTATATGTCATTGAATAGGAAACGATTGAAAGTATTCAAAATAGACTAGGCACTAGCATAATATTGTATAATATATATATATTATTGTAATACAATATATAGGCATATATTGTAATATAATATAGATGTATATTATATAAATATATAAGATTATTTTAAATTATAATATAAATATATGTATAATTTTAATATATATATATATATATATATATAATTTTGCATTATATATAATATTATATTATATATAATATTACATTATATATATATATATATATATGTATATAAAGAAGGAACAGTTAATAATTTCTCACCTGGAAGTTGGCCAAATGAAGCAGAAGAAACACAATTAAAGATTTTGACTAAATGGTAAATTGTAAAAGGAGAAAAAAAATTTTATTATTATTTTTTTATTTTACAGGTTTCTAGACTTGAACTTTTAATCAAGTTATAAGATTGATTGATATTAATTATAAATCTATCTTATGGAGACATTATTTCTGTCATAAACTAAATTGATTTTAATTAATTGAAATAATTTATATTAATTTATTTAGTATTTTTATTAATTAAATGATATTTAATATTTGGATCATTAATTAATTTAATAAGCCTAAATTAAATGATTTTTATTAAGATTAAATTGATTTTAATTAATTTAAAATTAAATAAATTAGTTTTATATTAATTTATTTAATATTTTAATTAAATGATATTTAGTAAATTAGGCTATTAATTGGTTTAATAGGCTTAATTTTATAGAGATACATGATAGAGACAGTTATCATGTTGATTACGGAGGAAGTGCAGGAGATACGTACATGACAGTTATCAATATTTGGAATGATGGGTTTATGAGAAAATAAATAACAAGTGAAAGTAATCATCAAAAGACCAACAAAAAGCACTTTGAAGTAAATTTTATTCTAGCTTTACTTTATTCAATCTTTGTTTATTTTACTTTGTTTTTAGACGGTCATTCTTTAAATTTAATTGTCTTTTTATTTTTCATAATATGTTATTATTTAACATTATTTTTCTGAGCTTAATTCTCTAATACAAACAAATCGAAGATTCATGATTGTTTTGATCAGAAGTCAGAATGCATATATAATTTGAAAATACTTAAATATTCTCTAGCATGCTCGCAATGTATAAAAATCACACTAATAAATCCTAAAAATTACACATAAATTTTTTAGAATAATTAATTGATTGTTCTTTTATTTTTCAATAATGTAATTTTTTTCATTTTTTAATAAAATAATTTAATAAATATATTATTGTTCATCTAATTGAAAATTTGAATATTATTAAAATAAATAGTAATTATTAAAAATAATTTAATATATTATTAATATGAAATTAATATTTTATTTTTTTAATAAAATAATTCAATAAAAAATTTGAATATTATTAAAAGTAAATAATAATTATTAAAAAAGGAGTTAATATATTATTAATATGAAATTAATGTTAAAACATTTGTAAAAGAAAAGTGGTTGGGAGGATTTGAATTCATGACCTTCAAAAATAAATATCAAGCTTTTAATTAAATGAACTGACAAAAAATTAATAATATTAAGATTGATCAACATTTTGAGTGGCGTTCATGTCTATGTAGCATCCATGCCTCACCAGCTTTGTTGATTGCTAGTAATTAAAACATATCAAATTTGAAATATTTTTTTATTTTATATCAAATAAAGAATTTAACCATTCATTTATAAAAAAAATTACCTGAATTTATAGTATCAATACTTTTAAAGGAAATATCTTACATGAAAATTCAATAATCATTTATATAATTGAGTGTTTTTAGTTTAAGTTTTTACATTGCTAAAGATAGCATTATTAAAATAATTTAAATTTTTTTAATTTTAATAATGAATGAGTATCTCAATTGAAAATTCAAATTCAAATGAATCCATTGACTTCAAATACTATTTAGATCAACCCAATCAAAAATATAATTAAACGTTGAGATTAGATTTGAGCATCGAATTCTCAGCCTAGAGCTGGTCGGATCTCAGACGTGTCCGAAAACATTCTGTTACAAATACAAAATGTACTCTCTAAGTAATTCCAAATCTACAAGTAATCAGATGCACACACGTAAGGGCTGCTATTTTCCAATAAACTATTGGCTCTATGCGTGAGATTTTGTATTTTAATGGGCAGGTTGATAGATATAATAATGTCTAATAAATATAAAAAAAAATAAAATAAGTAAACTAGATATTAATATAAATTAATTGAATGCACGTTGCATAGATTGCAATCTGCCTAATTTTTAAAATCTATGAAATTTTTACAAAATATTATATTTAAAATAATATTAAATTTTAACCATTTCAATCATCAGAAAATTCAAGTTTCTACATCACACCCTTTCTTTATTCCAAAATTCGAATTTCTCTATTTATGTAATCTTATCACCAATTGAATTGCCATTGATTTGTTTAGTGAAATGCTAAGATATAAAATATAGTGAGGACATCAAGTTTGAAGTGAAGAGTTCTGATATGTCCAAATTTCCTTCTTCACTATCTTTATTAATTGTTGATCTTATAATAATTAAAGGTTTATAAAAAATAAAAAATAAACATAATATTGAAAATGGGTATTGGTTGGCAATGGAAATGGAACTTATCAACCAGACATGAGGCATCTTATCTTTTTCAATCTGCTGATGTCTTATACACGTGGTTTCAATATTTTTATATATTCTTGAATCCTGACATGTCATACCCATGTGCATGTCGTAGCTGCTGATGCTTCATTTCTTTATCTATTGTTTAAATCTACAGTCCAGAATTATTTAGAAATATAATCAACCCAGTAATTGGTCGCAGCAGTTGATTCAATATTATATTTTATGTTATAATAAATAATCGAATATAATATGCAACTTATAGCAAATGGCAATTCCCTGTACGTTTCTACCCTTCATCTTTTTGTCAAAGTGTTTCACCCGCCATAATCATTCAATCTTAAGCTAAATATTGATAATTTGCATTATCAATATTTTTCTTCATGCTTAAGTAATCATTTTTATCATATTTTCATACATTTCTAGTAAGTTTAGTGACGTATTTTATGATGTTCTGTATATATATTTATCTTGTTTACATTTCATTCATGAATTTGCATCTTAGAAGTTTTGTCATTCATTTTATCCTAGTTTTACTTAATTTTTCATAGATACTTTACATAATTAGGATACTACCTTAAGATGATAGATTAATGTGCATTTATTTAGTGGATTTAGGTCTTCATTCATAACTTAGTCAATAGTTCAAGTACTAGTGTTATGCCCGCGTCTAGGACCCTAGGAGTTTGTATGCCTACACGTATGTAGACGTGTATAAAATGTGTATGCATGGATGTACGTGCGTATAGATGTATGCGTATGTGTATATGTATGTGGATGTGTATGTATGTATGCAT
>CANYBF012840448.1:0-12634 GCA_948192965.1 Dalechampia spathulata | reverse complement strand
TTACCAGCCCTTTCTGGGCTCGAGCTTTCGCTCTCCACTGTCTTTCTCTTATTCGGACAATCCTTTCGGATATGCCCCTGCTTCTTGTAGATCCAGCATAATTTGTTTTTAGCAGCAGGATCCATCCGTTATATCTGCAAGTTCACGAGAAAGAGAGTCAACTATTATATTTTTATTAGATGGGATATATTCAATATCAAACTTGTAATAACTAAACCACTCTTATAACCTCAACAACCGAGTTTGCCTAGTTTCTTTGAAATTTAAATGTATAAACCTTTTTACATACTGAGAATCAGTTCTGAGCATAAATTTCTTGGGAGCCAAGAAAATATAAAAGGCTTTCATACCATTTTTTGCAGTAAGAGTTTCTTTTTCGTGAATTGGATAATTTATCTCTGAACCTTTGAACGTTCCAGACCAATACTTACAGATGGGCTCAGGTTTACGGCCTTTGATTTTGAGGACTGCTCCTCAACTATTTTCTGAAGCATCTGTTTCTAAAACCAATTCATCTGTATCTGAAGGTAAGTTTAAACAAGGAAAATTTCTCATTTCTTCTTTTACCTGCTTCACAGCTTGTGTATCATCATCATCCCAATACCAAGGATTCTTGTGAGAAGTTTTCTTGGATATTCTTCCTAAGTATTTGGATAGATTTTTAACAAACTATCAAGCATAGTTAGCAAGACCATAAAATCTTTGTACTTGCTTCCTATCTTCCAATTCATTAGGAAACATAGCTATCTTTTCAGAGATATGGGCTTGTAGCCATACTTTCCCTTTAGCTATTTCTATTCCTAAGAATTTTATTCGTTCCTTGAACCATTCTATCTTTCTTTCAGATAGAATCATACCTTCCCTTTTGAAAATATCAGTCACTTGTTCTAAATGACTCATGTGCTCTGATTCATTATTGTTAAAGATTAACACATCATCTATGTAAACCATACAAAAATGTTTTAATGCTTTGAAAACATTATCCATTTTCCTTTGAAAAATGCGAGGAGCATTCTTCAAACCGAATGGCATGACCAGCCATTCATACATACATTGAGGGGTATTGAATGTTGTTAAAGGTATTGATTCTTCTTCCATTTTAACCTGCCAATAACCACTTTTTAAGTCAAATTTAGAAAAAAATGGAATGTTGTTTGAGACTTAACCTGTCTATTACATCTCATGCTGTTGGAATTTTGTATTCGTCATCTTTTGTAACATTGTTTACTTGGCGATAATCAATGACCATTCTTGCTTTTCCTCTTACTTATTCTACATGATTCATTACCATAAAAGGCTGGGCTAGAATGAGGGCTAACATTGTCTTTAATCAAGCCTTTATTAAGTAATTCAGGAATTTGTTTATCAAACTCTTCTATCATTTCTCCAGAATAGGTGATATTCTTTGCTCTAATGATAGTGTTTGGATCTTTTAGTTCTAATTTGGCCTTAATACCATTTAGAACCCATAACTTTAATGGATCTTCACTAAAGTTATCAGTAAGCTTTACCATGACCCTATCCCATTTGGTTCTAGTTGTCTGCATGCTTCGTATAATAAAAGTTTCTATTATATCTTGTGTCTTAGTACACAATTTTTCATACCAATTAGTATCAGTTGACTCTTGTTGTGGTGGGAATAACAGGTTTAGCCAGGAGTCACCACGTTGGGCTAATACTCTGAAGGCTGGTTCACAAGGAAATGGTCCACAGATGTGAGAGATTTTGACAGGGTAAAAGCCAAACTTAAGTTTAAGTTTTGGAGTGACCAAGATCAGAATTTGAACATTGGTAAAAGCAACCAAAGTTTTGTTTTGAACAAAGGGGCAATGTTGTTTTAAAAGGCATTTCCTAAAACAAGATCTGTATCTAAGTCAGGGAAAGCTAGGAGTTTAGCAATGATGAATTGAGTATCTCCTAGTGTAATAGGAACATTTATTACACAATGGGTAACAACATTGACCTCGCCGCCTGCCATTTTAAGAACTATAGGGTCTGCCAATGGCTACCACCATTCATCAGGTAATGCATTCGGTCTTGCACTACTGATAATTGCTCCTATATCGATCAACGCATCTAAAGAGTAATCATAATAGCCAGAGAATTTGAATGTTACTTTAATATATGTGCTTAAATTTGTTTCCTCTCGACTAAAGAGTCTTTGTGATGCCACTGGTGTATCAGAAACCAGTTTCTAAACCTCGTTGAAAGGAATGGAACATTGTTGAGAAATCTTCTGGATTTCTCATACAACCTCAGGAATAATAGGGATTTTTCTCATTGCTCTAATATGTTCCTGTTCGTCATCATCTTCGACAAATATAGGAATACTCAATTCTTTGTATCCTATTATCTTTCGATTATTAGATGATTGACCATCCTCTTCTTGAATCCTAGAAGTGCTTTCTTGAGTTTGTCTAGATCTTCTTATCAAAGGTACTTCATGACTTTCAACTGATGTGGTATCAGAATCGAATCTCCTAGGTATGTCAATTGACTGCCTTGGAGTTTCTACGGGAGAAGATATAAAATCATGCCTAAATGATGAACTTCTAGCCAGGTGATTCCTAAGCTGAGAATCAGGGATTATAAAACCTTTCATAGGTTCTTTTAGACTAAGGATAATGTTTTTACCCTTTTGTGAAACTTGAGAAGATCCTATAGATCGAGATGTTTCAGTTGGTTCAGTTAATACCCAACTTTTGGGCCACCTAAGCTCAATAGGATTAATTTCTTTCCTATGAAACTGTTTGTAATTGTCTGAACCTTCTTCAAATAGTTCTGTTATTCTTACCAGATTTTTCGCTCCAGGATTAGTAGAATTAATCAGACGAAATATAATCCTAGTGTGATACACCAAATACTTGGCCTGGGATTTCATTCGATTCAACCCACTTGACTTTATTCTTAAAGCCAAAGAATTGCCTAACGTTCTATCGTTTAAAGCCATGAGATAGTTTGGACGGCTTTGAAACCAAACAGGACCATTTGAAAGATTGGTCTGTACTCCTGATATCAATTGATCTTTGAATGCTTTCCATCTTTTGTCTAGAATGGCTGCTATTACTGTACTATCAGCTAGGAGATTGAACAAGGGAACTAAACCTACTTGAACTAGACCTATATGAATGAACTTATATTCTCCTTTTGCCTTATTGGTCATTTCTTTGATTTTTGCAGGATTGATGAGGGGAATATCTAGGGTTTCTAACTCTGTACTAGAAACCTGAGCTGTTGATTCACTTTGGGAGATATCTACAACTGATTTGAAATTGAATCTAGACTTACTATAAATAGCATTGATATCTACCTTAGGTAATCTCCATTCTAAATAACTTCTAGAAGAATCTTCATACTGAAAAGATTCTTCATGTACCAGAACATTATCCAAAGGGATTAGTTCTTCATTCATGGCACTCTCTTCAGTATTCATCATGAAGATTTGGTTTTGCCATAAATCAGGTTCATCATTATCAGTTTCAAATTCTGATAATACCTCATAGATTGAATCTATCTCAGAGTCTAGGTCAGACAAATCCTCTTCATCTATTGGTTCATACACAAGACTCTCATCCTCAAAGAATATTCTTCGAAGATTTTCTTTCCTTTTGTTTTTATGTGGGCATGTATCAACTTTGTGATTCTTTGCACCACATATCCAACAACAAGTACAGTTGCTCAGAGGTTTTCCTTTGTGACACTTTAGTTCTCTTCCATGTTTTTTCTTGAATGCTTCTATTCTATCTTTGTCCTTCAGGTTGGTCTTTCTTTTAATAAACCGAGAAGGTCTATTAACTCCTTTTTCAACCTCTCTATCTTTCTTCGATATTCTTCTTTTTTCGATATCCTTTGAATTTCTTGTTAGAAGAATATCCTATTCTAGATTTTTGTTCTATTCCTGAAAAACATCTATATCTTCCAGGAACATACTCAATTTGAGAACAACAACTCCTGTTTAAGTAAGGGAGACGCTTTGCATCTTGTCTTACTTAGAGTTCAGTACATGCCTTTCGCATGGCATATCTTACTACTTCTATTCTGCCACCTAAACCATCTACTAGGTTACCTTCATTTAGTAATAGCTTGAAAGCAGTTTTTGCAACTTCAGGCCAGGGTTCTGGTAACTTAGCAAAAAAAAATTCTGACATATAATTCTATGAAACTAAATCAAGATTATAATAATACTTTTGAAATTCACAAGCAAAATTATCAAAAAAGCACATATCACAGATTTATAACTTTATCAATGCTGCCAAAGATTATTCTATTTCCAAAGATTTTGTGGACAGAGAAAAACCACAAAATCCTCTTTTTAACGCATCTACCACAATAGCTAACACTCCATCTGTTATTAACTCTTTTTCAATTTCTTCTTTTATGAGGGTGTGTACTATTAGTGAATCCCAATACTTCCATACATTTCATACCATTGTAGCTTTACATAATTCGTATGCACCTGCTGGACTGTACGATCCTGACTTAATTGTGAATTTAATCATGGTGATTCATTCATCAATTCTTTCAGAAGCATGTTTTTCACAATCAATGTTCGAAAAGGCTGCTGGGCTTATTACAGGCCTAAGAGGGTTATCCCGAGGTATAAACTCTTATTTGGTCTTATGGGGATAATTAGGCTTATATATAGCTTTCTTTGTAGACAAAAGTTCATTGAAAGTTCTATCATTTATGTGTAATTGAAAGTTCTATCATCTATGCGTAATGGAACTTCTTCTACCAATTCTAAAGATTTTCTAAGGTCTTGAGCTAAATTGCTATTGTCCGTATTTGCTGCCTTAATTTTTGGATCTGAAATGAATGGGACTATTTTTTCTTTTCTCGGTTTTAAAACTTCTTTTTCAGTCAAAGAATCTTTCAGATTTTTTTAAAGATTTTTCTCTTTCAATTGCATCTAACCTCTCATTCACCAGTCTTCCTATTTCACCTGCCAATGCATTTCTTTGTTTTGGTGAATCTCCTGTAGAGCCTATCGAATGAAATTTTTCTAAGAGTTGATTGACTTCGTTTTGAACATTTACAAAAGAAGTTAATCCCGATGGATTACTTGAGTCTGAGGATATAGTGTGAACACCCATTAAAACTTATTTTCCACAAATTTTAATTCGAATAGCATTGAAGCAACTATTCCAGAAACCTTTTAGATTTCTATATTTTTGAATTTTTAATTTTTTGTAAAGAAAAATATTTTTTCTGGACTTATTTATACAAGGAAAATTATTATATGGATAAAAGTCTAAAACTTTCTAAATATTGGGCTAGAAAACAAAATACTTAAACTATGTATCTTGACTTTTGTATAAACACACCAAAATCGTCAATCGCCCGTAAAATAAGCTTCCTCTCATTCTTAGCATGTTTGTTTTTAGAGTCGATTAGTTTAATTAATTTAATTGATTAATGCTTAGTAATTAATTAGTAGATTGGACTAAAACTATGGATTTGACTAATAAATCTAACAAACTCGTAATCTAGATGCAAACAAGTATATAGTTTTGATATTTTAAAGTTAAATTACAAAATTGTTAATTTTATTTTAATGTTAATATTTTTGATAAATGTTTATTTATTTATATGATATTTTGATTTTTTAATATTTACGAAATAATTAAAAGTGTTAATTTTTTTTTAACTGAAAGAATGATAGAACGGTTGCATCGGTGCCACAGAGGGTCACGATAACAAGATGATGACGTGGACGGTCAGGCTTACAGCAACCATTGATTTTTGCTCAAGTAAGTGGGGAAGGTTCTCTGGGGTCCACCTTACTAAATGCGGCGAGACGCAGCATTGCATAATAGCGCGCACACAAAAAAAAAAGGAAGTTAAACCATAGGCACCATAAAAGCCCTATGTGGAGACTCGTTATTTTATTTTATTATTGTTTTATTATCCTATAATAATATAATTTTATATTAATTTTTTAAAATATAACTTTAACATTCATTTATTTTTTATTAATTTAAAATTAAATAATCAATTAAAATACTGATTTTCACTTAACACATAAACTTTAAAATATTATATAAATAATAAATTATCAATAATGAATGATAATAATTAATTATTATGAAAATAATTTGAATGATTAAAAAAATATTTTAAATTATCATCATTAATTATTTTAAATTATTTAAGTTTTAAATCAGTTATTACATTAAAATGTAATAAAAGTATATTTATTTTCAAAATTAATGCCGTTAGTATCATATATGGTATCCAAAGAAAAAAAAAAGTTTTAGTAAAAAAAAATTCAATTGATGACGTGGAACCCACCATTCCCAAGATAAAAGGAGATAATATGAATGCCCTCCTCTTTTATTCATTCAGGCATCAAGTGGGAGTAATTCTATTATAATATTTTTAATTTTTAATAATTTTTTAAAAATATAATATCGATGGATCTAAATTATTATATTTTAAAATTTAATTAATAAAGAGAAAAAGAAAAATTAAAAGAACCGCTTCCAAGATAGATGCTGACATGGGCCGTACTGCTTCCTCCCCATTGGCCACGATAGAGACGTAGAAAACTGCAGCGTTTTGTAGGTCCCTGTAATTTTTTTAAAAAAAATAATAAAGAAAAAGTAATAAATAAAATCCAAATCCTAATCTTTTGATTCCTCTTTTTCTCCACTTCACGTCTCTCAGCGTTCCCCAAAAGCCGCCTCTTTCTCTCTGTCAAGCTGTACAGCCGAAAGCGTCCTTGCTTCCCTTACTTTAATTCCCCTTAATTTCATGTTTAAATCTATAATTTATGATTAAATAAATATTTTAATATTTATATAATTAAAAATGATAAATTATCTTTTGATATAAATTAAATTTTAAAAAATTCACTTTTATATGAATTAAATACCTTATAACGTCTAATATCCCATATCCTTATTACAAAAATAAAAAAAAGTTAGATTGTCAACTGCAAGGGAACATTAAGGTATGGATAAGCATGGAGATTAAATAACAATTAAGGTTATTAACGAGGAGATTAGTGGTAGTGATGAAGTGAGATAATGAGGTCAATTTACCTACCAATCCTAAATTATTTGTCCGTTGAAATGCTATTGTACTTATGCTCTCCTCTTCTCCTCCTCCAATGAAGCAGGTAATTTGCCTCTTCTGCCACGTACTGGACAGGTCAATCTTTGAAACCAGCCAAACTTTTCTCGCTAACAAAATACTACTACTACATGCTTATCCTGGACCACCATCGGATACCCCATCCCTAAATTCTTATAGTCAAAATTTTTAAAAAATTATTCTAATCCCCACATTATATTATTAATTAATCTGTCCTTTCAGGATTAGTACACTTGATTAATGCTTTGAGTGTGTGACTTGTTATACCCAATGCTTCAGGTTTTGAGGGCAAGAATTAATTCATGATGGTTTGTATATCAATATCATCTTTATTATATATCTTTTAAAATATTATTATTATTGCTATTTTTAATCCCAGAAAAGATGCTAACAAGTGGCCAGTATTCTTTCTTACCACAGCTGTCTATGGTACTGCCTGATAAGAGAAAGTAAACTACATGGTTCTCCGGTTAGTTTTTGTACTTTGAAATTAACTTTCATTCCCCGGTTAATTATATAAACTCGGAACAGGCCGGATTGTACTATTGGTGACCAATTGGATACTATTGGTGACCAATTAGAGGTCAGAACAGAATATTTCAGGCGTATGACAAAGCATAAATTTAATAAATGAAAACACTAATAAAAGATTTTATGTTCTTGTTGGTTTTGGATCAGCTGCTGCGCGAAAGCAAGCAGCGGCACATGTGAGTTGAATCCGGGAGAAGGAGCGTCACTTGGCGGACATAAATGCCTTTATGTCAAGCAAGCACCGGCAAAAAAGGGAGAAATTTTAATGAAATGCAACAAGCAGAACTCATCCTCAAAATGGAAAGGTAAACAACAAACGATGCCAATAAAAGAAACATTGGGTGTGGTTGTGCTATTTGCTTCCTTATCTTATTTAAGCTTACAACTCATCTCCACCCACCCGTATAATTTCCCTGCAATATTAGGATTTTCATTATTAATTATTATTTGAATTATCATGAAATTAAACAAGAGAAATGCTTATTATAATAATTATTATTATTATATAATAAGATGAGAATTACAATGGAAATTACAAAATCTAGTAGTTACATTGAAAGAAGAAAGTAATTTCATTTATTATTATTGTCATGCGGTCGTCACTTGACATGAAAAGAAAATTAACAAACAAAAATCGCCGGTAAATTCATTTTGTTCTCTTTCACGGTGGATGAAGAGAAAATCCTGTACCGGCGACTTACAAAAAGAAAGAGAATAAACTCGCCGGGAAACAATCGGATTCCGGGAAAATTGACCAAAATTTATGTTCATTCAAATTTATCCGTTTTCTAGATAAATAGATTCAGAAGCTTTCTATCTGCTCCTCCATTACCGTACTGATCTCCGAATCCGCTGTCAAAACATGTGACCGTCGTAGTCACGGATTCCTCCGAATTCATAGATGGAGTTTCCGGTCGTCGAAGTTCAGGTTTCCTAGGCGGAGAAAAACTCGATGTCAGTCGAAGATCTAGATCGTTCGATAACGGTAACTGTAAAGGTGAAGTTAACGGCAACTGCTGCTGCTTTAGTGTGACAGGTAAGTGGTTGTTATTTGATCGTTTTCGTTTAGGTGAGACCTTAGATCTTGAATTAGAGAATCGAGAATGATGTTTTGAATTTGGATCCTGAAGTTTCCACATGTCCGTGCAGGCCACTTCAGCTTCAGAAGTTTCATCAGAAGCTAGAGATGGAGATCCTCCTTCTGCGGTGGAGGCGAGAAGCTCAGGCATCGGTCGCAGTGTACCGCCGCGTAAGACAGTTTCTGCGGCAGCTTGACAAACATGCCAATTACCTGTCCATAAAAGTCCAACGGCACCATTCACTGGATTCACAGTTCTACCGCATGCTTCAAACAATAAAGACTGAAACAAAGCTGGAAAAGAAAACACAAAAACAAACATCAAAACAAAGATACGAACATAAAACAGAGATGATAAACATCGAAGCTGGTACTAGTTAGGGTTTGTTAAACAGATACTAACAGGGACGCTGGTTTTCAGGTACGGCAGAAATGAAAGACATGAGCCCAGCACGGCCGAAGAATTTAGCAACGAAGACGGTGGCGTGGCCTTGGGCTTCAGGACTTTCAATCCATTGTAAACAAGGGCGGAGAATACAGTTTTCGCTGCATCCTTTTCGTAAGACTCTGCACCCGTTGCAACTCATTTCTTTCTTTCTTTCTAGCTTTCGAATCACGAATAGAATCACATGAATACCCAATAAGAAAGAGAAAATTAGCAGAAAGACCAAAAAGATTGCTTTGGGCACAAGAAACGATTAGAGAAAGAGAAGGAAGAGAAGAGAAATTAAGGTTGAAGGAAGAGCAAAGAGGAGTATATATATACATAAAATCGGAGGAGAAGCTGGTCTGGGTTTGGGTTTGGGTTTGGGAGTAAACTAGGGTTGAGTTAGATGAGTAGTGGGTGAGTATATATGTGTATGTGTGTGTTTCTTTATGGAAATCTTTTGGTTGGGTTAACTATAGGTTAAAACAATCTATATTATTTCATGAAAACATTAAATTTTATTACTAAAATGATAATACGCGATGATTCTGGAATTAATATCCAAAAAAAGTTAATATTTCGGTGGAACCCTTTTCTTTTTATATTTTTGACCGGGGAAGAAGAAGGACATGGGGAAGAGGAAAGGGGGGTTGGGTTAGATGATAGATTCCAAAAGACTTGGGTGCAAGCGGCTCCGTGTTTCCGCTTATGCTTTGTTCCTCCACCGTTGGATTTTCTTTTTTATTTTTTCCTTTATGAAATTTATGAAATTAAGAAACTGGTGGTGGTGGTGAAGTGGATTTTTCTTTTTAAAAATGATGGAAGGTGCTTTCCCTTTCGTCATCAATCACTTGTTTTTACATACCAAGGTTTTGGTTTGGTATTTAAAAAAAAAAATATATATATATATATATATATTATAAAAGCAAAAGAACAAGTATTTAGAGAGAGAGGGAGGGGGTGTGTGGAGTTAATTAAATAGTGAAATTAGAAATGAGGAAATGGGTGGGCATGGCATGCACATGTATGGAGAAATGGGGAAAATATTCGGTCTGTTGAAGTGGGGTTATGATATTATCTAGTGGGAGAGGAAATTTTATTGGCTACTAATTTTGTTTTGGCTAATCATTAGTGGAGAGATTGGTGGAAGATTAGGAAACACATGCATTGTTACCGGTTCCCTTCTCTTTTTCATTCTATTTTGTTTTATTTTATATTTCTTCCTTCTTTTCTTTTCTTTTCTTTTTTTACCATACATTTTGGAATATCTCATCATCACATCTAACTTCTTATATATCTCTCTCATTTTTAAATGTTTATAAATATTTTTAGATATCTTTTTAAATATATATTTTTGAAAATATTTAATATACATTTCAATATAATTTAATATGAAAAATTATTAATTTTATAAAAATTTAAAAACTATCCATTCTTCATTTTTCTAATTTATTTTGCAATCTATATTTATACTTCAGTCTTTTTAAGTAATAATTTCTTTTTTAATCTTTTTTTATTTAAATTTCTTATCTGGAGAAAATTTTCATGCTTAGAATTGTATGTAAAATCAAAAAATATCAATAAAAAATCCTATTAGTTTGAATAATTTCATAAAAAATATAATTTGACTATATTTTTAATATATGTGAAAATAAAATATGAAAATTAAAATTTTCAATCCTAAAATTTTATAATTATATTTAAGGAACAACTATCTTCTTTATGCAATCCTCAAACTCTTATGCTTACTATAAATAAAAACAAATTATGTCAAAATTAAAATTTTTGAAATCAATAAAGGGTATATATTTATAATATATTTTCAAATTTTTTTTAATAAAGTTGTTTAATTTATATGGATGATTATTATATAATAAATTTTAAATTTCATTTAAAATAAACATAATAATGACTTGAAATTTACTAATAAATTTCAAAAAATATTTCAATAAAACACAATCTAAAAACTAATTTACAAAATTTCTAACATGACCAAAATGTTGAGCAAACAGACCATGTTCCAAGGAATCATAATACAAAAGGGTATTATTACTGAGAATTCAATCCATCCAAAGAAGTATCCTTATCTGTGTTGATCTTATTGCCAATTTAAGATTCTAGGCCATACTGGTCTTTTATTTTTGTTATTATTATTTTATTGTTTGTTTTTTACTTGAAACGGACCCAACCAATTTGTTTTATTACAAGTATTGTTACTACAAGTTCACTCTGATACTTGGAAACAGATGAGTAAATATTATTCTTGTCCGGCTAAATATATAACATACATCCAATTGGTTTCCAGTTTTGTTCTGGCAGTTTATTAGCAAAGAGGTTATGATTTTATAAAGCCTCGTCTTCTTTGTAGAATTATTAGCTGTCAGCATAAAATTGCAGCCTTGTTTGGTATAAGTAAAAATTAGAACTAGTGATTGGTTTGGTTTATTTGTAATAGCATTTCTCTGTGTTAGCCGACTGCTTTAGTTTAATATCAAATTGATCAAGTAGTTCCGATTTGCTTATTGAATAAGCATTTCTACCACCCTTCAATAATTAATAATTTAGTTAATGATTTCGTTAGTTGAAACTAAAAAGCTAACTTTGCTGATCTAGAAGAAGTTGTTTCTTCAAAACTCGATCACTAATTGGTATGGTCTTTGCAAGAGAAAAAAGGCTAAGAGACCACTGCTTATAATGGACAGTTGCCTTTAGAGCCCTTTAGAACTAGAAATAAACATATGAATTTGATCAAGATTGCCAATTACATGATTAGCTTCATCTTTATATGTAAATTCCCCAACCCAGATCATCAGATACAGTTTTTCGTATTAAATAAATTGTTATGTTCACATGAAAAAAATTACAAAAAAAATCAACTAATATGTGCTAAAAAGCTGTAGAACAATGTATTAGTAAAGCATAGAGACAACGTCGGGCAATTTCCCTGTTTGGTGTAAATAAAATGAAAAAATCTACGTTTGATGTGAAAATAAAAATATTTCCCGATTTGATGTGTTTTTTGAGTTGGCCGCCGGTTTAACCAGCGGCCAACTGAGGTGGCGACAGGTGGCGAGGAGGGTTTGGACAGTTGGATATGGCCGCTGGTCAAACCAGCGGCCAACTTTGACCCCTGCAAGATTCCTGACGCGCTTCTGGCACACTAACTTGGCCGCTGGTTTGATTAACGGTCAAGTGCCAACATACCAGTCCGAGCCCCTTCCTCCCCTCCCCTCTCCTCCCCACGAGCCCCTCCCTCTCCTGCGTTCCCCCTCCCCTCAGCAAGCAGCGGCCGGTGGTGACAGTGGTGGTGATCGTCGGCAGCAAGCAGTCGCCGGTGATGGGTGGTGGTCTCCGGAGCAAAGGTAGTATTTTTTAAAAAAATTTTGCATGAAAATATTTAAGTTAAAAATATTATTAAATGATAATATTTAAGTTAATTGCTAATAATTTATTTGTTAATAATATTTAAGTTAAAAATATTATTAATATGTTAATGATTGATT
>CANYBF012839278.1:0-10616 GCA_948192965.1 Dalechampia spathulata | reverse complement strand
TAGATTTTACCAACCTCTCGTAGATTCTCCTTAGATCCGAGTAAAGGGAACAAAAGAGTAGTCTAATTCCAAGCGTTAGGGATTGAAATCACCTAATCTAAGTGATTTGTTGAGTTTGTTTTAATCCTAATTGCTTAGATTCATCAAAATTAGGTTAAGTAAAGACTAATCATGTTTTTAACCATCAGAAACCCTAATCCCGTAGTTCTCAAATTGCCAACCCCTTCCAAAATGGAGTTCCAAAGCTTTTAAAATTGCTGCCCTGGAGACATATGCGATCGCATATGTCAACATATGCTAAATCCTAAAACATACGCGATCGTGTATGCTCACATATGCAGCGTGTCACAAACATACGCGATCGCGTATGTTTGTACATATGCGATGGGTCCAGAACATATGAGGTGTGTGATGTCCCAAAATGTGCCAGAATTGGCCCAGAACGGTCCGGAATGACCCGAATCAACCCGGAATGGCCCAAGACCAACCCGAAATGGCCTCGAATCATCTCGGATTCGATCCGAGTCAAGCTGGTCCAAAATTAGGGTGCGACACTGATCTATGGTCCTCAACAGGACAGATGACTTTGTTGTGAGTAATTCATCTGAAGTTGGCATCCAGATGCCTATGCATTAGGATTTAGGAACCAAGGGCTTGGTTTTGTGATCACTGCTAGATCGTGTAGTCAACTGCGAGACCTAGGGGACCATCAGCTGGGTCAATTCTCGCGCTATCATAAAAATGTCAGACATCTCCAAATTGGCATCTGGGATCCTTTACTGGGTCTCTGACATTTCTGGTCGATGGTTTTGACCAGTAAAAATCATAGTTAGCTATTCCGATTAGAGCTAACTTGTGGCCACTGTGAGACCGATGGCTTTCTTGGGAGTAAATCATCTGAAGTCGGTGTTCACATGCCTATGCGTTAGGATTTACAGTCAAAGGCTTGACTCTATGATCTCTACTGGATCAAGCGGTTTAGCTGTGGAACCAGAATGACCATCTATTGGGTCATGGTGATTAACTGTTAGATCTCTTTCTCGTGCCATCAAATAAGTGTTGACTGTCTCCAAAGTCTGCATTTGGGACCCTCTGTCGGAATGGAACACTGTCCAGTCAAAGGCTTGACTATTTTTGATCGTCTGCTAGATCAGTTTTCCGTCTATGCCAGACATAGGAAAATAATTTATTAGTGAAATTAGTATTGAATAGTCCAGGAAAAATACCTGAATTTTTAAATATTAGTATGATGCATTCTAACTGATTTTCTAGACGTTACCAGTCCTGAAATTTGGGTTCGACGGAGCAAACGACCTCCAAAAATTCTAAAATTTTTGCAAGAGGCCTAATTCTTCATGTGCATCTTAGTGGACCTAGGCGCATATTAGCAAGATTGCATAGTGGTAGGTGCATGTTAGCAAAAATTGTTACATGTGACGTGCATCCCCCTATGTGTGGCGCACATAGCTTGGAAATTTTATATTTCTGGGCTTCCAATTCAAAAATCAGTTTGTTTCCCCTCAAAAACTTGATTTCCTCTCAACCCTCGAACTAAAAATTTTGCATTTTTGCAGAAATGTCCAGTATTAGGATGCAACCGAGCCCACGGGATCCAGAATCCACCCTGAGCTATGCTTTAATCAAGCATACAACCCGTCACAGTTACTTTGGGGCTTGTTTTGGTGATGCAATTACTTAGACCTTCGCCATAGACTCCTATCGGTCCCAAGCTCCTCCCAAGAAAGTGAGTTTTCTGTAACTCAGCTCGATTTTTTGATTTTTGTAATTTCCTGAGAATTGTGTTTAGGTCATTTTCCTTGCATTTTGGATAGTACTTGACCCAAATTAAGTGTTAGGCTAAAGCTAGGCTTAGGTATGTGCATGTTTTTCTGGATGGTTCGCTGAAAATTATGATTTTCGGTGTTGGTTTCGCTATGTGTGGTGCACATAGTGCTGTGTGTGGCACATATAGCAGTGAAAAATGGGTCGGAATGCATATTTTTTTTACTATTTTTTTGAGTATTTAGGCATTTTAAACATCCATAGCCATGAATAAGTGCATTTAGGGTTAAAGGGGAGGAACTTTGAGCCTCTGTATATGATGTGTGCATTCTGTAATTCAGTATAAAGTCTTTTGTAGAGGGAGCAGACAGTTATCGGTAGTGGTAGCATCTGATGCGTCTTCCAATTGTATTCCAAACTACCTCGGGAAATTCATGCGAGAGTAAACCATAGCTGCTTCAGTCCATATATTTCTTGCTTCATTGGCATAGAGAAGAGGTGCAACAAACTTGTCATTACTGTTATGATTAAGTGGTGGATGGACTCCACCCATACCTTCCATCTACCAGTAGGTGAGGTGGCAATTACCCCGGGGATATTTACTGGGATCACCGGGTTTGAGTGTATGGGACTGTCTGTCTAGTTTGATGCATTGCTGACATCACCTCACTTGCTATACGGTGCCATATTTGACCTCTTGGGAGTATCACCCAATATGAGAGGAGATCACAACATTTCTTACGGCTATCTCTGTGAAACAGTGTTGGTGGAGAGGCTTGGTTGGATGATCTCGGTGGATCAGTATACCCGTAATTTCCTGCTGTACGTGCTGGGAAGTACTTTGTTTAATAATGCCAGAAATAGTGTTCATATGTCAATACTATGGGCCCTCTACAATCAGGATGCTATTGGGTGATATGACTAGGGCAGTGCTGGACTAGCCCACTTGATGTAGTGACTGGATCTCTGTAGTCGATAGTGCAGAGATCGCTTCATTGGCTGTTGGCAAGTCATAGAGGTAAATAGAATTCTGCTGATTTTGTTACTGTAGCATCTATTTGAGTCTTGTTGATTGTGTATGTTGACCTTACAGATTATATCGTATGAGTTTGGGTTATTGCCAGAGCCTGAAATTCCACATGGAGTACCTCTTGGCTTCCCGCGTATGCAAGCCTGGTGCGTACCAAGGTGAAGACTTGATTACACAATGGATGAGTTAAAGGAGTACCTCAACAACTTGACCTGGGATCAAGTAAGAAGAAACAATTTTATTAGCATTAAACTGTATTGAAATGGTTTAAGAGATACCTGATTCTTGCTATTTTTGGAATAGGTGCATCCTGATCCTTGGAGTAATATATATTCGAGGCCAGAGTACTTAACTAGCTCCATACGTAAGGATGAACAACACATGTTGTTGGAGAGTCCTGAAAGCAGACTTTTTTATCTGGGCGAGCACGTTGTAAACTGGTGTCTAGGGTTGGGGAGTTGAGTGGAGCCTACTGCACCCTCGAGAGTGATGTTATGGGCATTGTGTACTGAGACTGACTCAGAAATAATTGCTGTGCTGAATGGTATTCCCGGGCGAGAATGTTTATCTGACTCACCAATTGATTACCCCTCCTTCATCCAGTTGAGGTTACTGGGGCCTGTGGAACTTTCCACATGCAGAGGCCTTCATGATAGAGCCAGTGGGTCCCATGCTATACTTGATCTCTCTGGCAGCCAAGGTGGGTGACATGGCTCATCAACTATTGGCAGTTCTTGGGGCAACGGTGCCTTGAAGAGATCCCATGATTCTAGACCTGAATGGTTCCATCGTGGCTGACATCTGGCACTCCTGAGATGCCCCTAGGGCAAGAGCATCCGTCCGACTTCGTGGAAGGCCAGCTTATGTGGCCACAAAACCCACTAATCTTCACTTATGATCAGACTGGTCGTCCTTATGAGACCTCCTTCCCGGTACCAGTAAGGAGTGAGATTGAGTTCGATCCTCTGAACACTAACCATGTGAGTATGCGTATTTTGTATTTGCTCTGACTTTAGTAATCTTATATGCATGTGACCTGTGCAAGTACCTAGGGATGCTATGGTTGATGCTTCAAGGCTGTTGACAGGATTGCACCGCTATCATGCTTCAGAGATGTTGACTGCTCAGGTGAGTACCTGTTATAAATGCAAATGCATGGATATGTATGGATGCATGATTTATATGCCTAGATATTTATGCTTGCAGTCCAGTAGACAGGTGGAGCGAGAGGAGCATGATTGCTATGCTCAGATGACCGAGGAGATGGGCTGGGAGATTGCATGACTGATGGTGCATCTGGAGTGCCACAACATCGAGGTTATAGATAGTCCTAGCCCTGATGACCACTCTGGGGAGGATGATGCATAAAGAAGACGTGATGTCAGACTCTCATATGCATGATCTTAGAACTATATAGTTCTGTATTTGAGTAAAATAGTGTGTTATAGATTGGCAATTATGTACATCGAGGTGATATGCATCGAATTTGTATGCATTGAAGTTGTATGTCCTTCCTTGATATGCATCGAAGTTGTAGAGCATCTGTTGTTCTTTTGTAAAGAACACCCTGATACAAAGTGAAGTTGGCTGCTAGTCTGCGTAGAGCTAGTTTATCAGTTCTGTTGGCTTCCTCTGGATAGGCACAAGTCTTCAAAAAATTCATGATATCAGCGTACTATGGGGTCTCATCTTGTTGGTCTAGTGCCATAACCTGTTCTCCAGAATAGCAAGGAAGCCTCAACTACTCAATGAATACATGTTGAATTTGACTCTGTGGTTGCTCATAGACTGAAGCCAACGTGGCCAAAGCATCGACCATCTGATTTTCTTCATATGGTATGTGAATAAATTGACATGAGCTGAAATTACGGACCATGAGCTTCATGTATTCAGCATAAGGCTTGAGCCTTTCCTCTTTTACTTCCCACTCGCCCATGGATTGGTGAATGATAAGCATCGAATCACCGAATATCTATACATCTTAGGTACCGATCATTGGCAATGCTTCTAGCTTGAAGATACATGCTTCATATTCAGCCATATTATTGGTGATTGAGAAGTTCAGTCATTTTGAAAGCATTATTAGCTCACCTTCAGGAGTGATTAGAACAACTCCTATACCTGTACCTCTTATGTTGACTGCACTGTCAAAGTGCAGTTGCCATTTTTGGATATCAACTGCCCCCAAGTTCTCATCTGGGAAGTCCAGTTCAAATGTTTCAGAGTCATCCATCGGCCTGAATGCTAAGAATTCAACAATTGCTCTGCCTTTGATCACCTTGGTAGTGATGTACTGCACATCAAACTCTGATAACAGGATCAGCCACCTGGAGAGTTTTCCTACTAGTGAAGGAGCTACATACAAGTACTTCATAGGATCAACCTTGAAGATTGCCTATATTTGGTACGACTGGAAGTAATGCCTGAGTTTCTTGGTAACCCAGACCATAGCCATGCATAGCTTCTCAACAGTACTGTACTTGCATTCGGTTGGCAGCAACTTCTTGCTCAGGTAGTAGACAGCATGTTCGACTCTGGCATCATTCTCTTAAGCCATCATAGCACCCACTGACTCCTCCTCTAAGGCTAGATAGAGTAGTAGTGGTTTTCCCGGTCGAGGTGCTTGCAGGATTGGCAAGTTGGAGAGATAATGCTTCACCCTTTCAAATTCAAACTGGCAATTCCCATCCCAAACCATAGGTTGGTTCTTCCTCAAAAGCTTGAAGATGGGCTCACACATGGTAGTGAGCTTAGCAATGAATCTGCTAATGTACTGGAGCTGTCCCAGGAATCCCCTAACTTCTGTCTCAGTTCTAGGAATAGGCATATCAATGATCGACTTTTCTTTGTTAGGATCCACTTCGATACCCCTCTGGCTAACAATGTGACCCAACAGCTTGTCGGATGTCACCTCGAATGTGCACTTCTTCAGGTTTAGCCTGATTCCGTATTTCTCAATGCATGTGAGAAATCTGTCAAGAGTAATTGAATGTTCTCCTCTGGTAGGAGATTTTGCCATCATATCATCCACATAGACCTCGACTTCCTTGTGGATCAAATCATACAACAGTGTTGTTGCAGCTCGCTGGTAGGTAGCACCTACGTTCTTCAAGCCAAAGGGCATGATCAGGTAGCAGTAGGTCCCCCATTCTATGATGAAAGTTGTCTTCACCTTATCTGTGACTGCCATTAGGATTTGGTTGTATCCAAAGAATCCATTAGCGAAGGAATACATAGTGCTACTGGCTGCACTATCAACTAGCACGCTGATATAAGGCAAAGGAAAGTCATCCTTTGGACATGCTTTGTTCAGATCCCTATAGTCTACGCAGACTCTGACCCTGCCATCTTTCTTAGGAACTAGAACCACATTGGCCAACCATTCTGGGTAGTCAACCACTTCAAAGAATTTGGCATCCAACTGCTTTTGAACATCTTCCTTGACCTTCTGTGCCCACTCTGGTCGAAGGCGTCGTAGTTTCTGCTTAAGTAGCTTGAGCCCCAACTTGGTAGGAATTCTGTGTTCTGTGATGGATCTGTCGGCACATGGCATGTCTTCATAGCTTAGAGCAAAGGCTTTTATGTGCTTTTTTAATACACTGATTATTTCTGTTGACTCTTCAAAGGTCAAGTCTGATGCAATCTTGAGAAGACATGGCTTGTCATCTATGTTAATGTTAACATTTTTGATGCAAGATACATTAATGTTAAAAATGCTCATGTAATGCTCATGCTCATGCACAATGCCATTAGAATACATATCACAAACATAAGCAAAGTTGCTCTTTATTGCTTCATACTTAGATGGGATTACATCATCATTAAAAAGTATAGAAATAGGGACATCAACATCCTCATACAACAGCTCTTCAAAGGTACTTTCCACTAGCATGGCTATGTCCTCGTAGACCTTTGGTAGCAGCAGTTCTTCAACATCTAAGTTCTGCAGCTTGGACCCCAGTGCAACGATTGTAGTGTGTTCTGGCTCCAGGCGGCCTGTGGTGAGATTAGAAACATTACTAAAGATTTAGAAAGCTTCATCAGGGATGATGGCAAAAGAAGTAGCAGTCTTTCCAGTTACTGCCAAGGCTGATAGGTCATAGATATCACCAAAGATAGTGAACTATTGCTCAAAAAAGTCATCCGAGTTAGGCAACTCGGGAGCATGTTCATGCTGTGTCTCTCCTTGGATGAAGAGAACCATCTTGCACTCTTCAGACTTGTCTGAGGTGTAGGGATCAAACCCAATGCAATACCTTTCTTCCCACATGGCTAGAGGAATATCAAACTCCATCAAACCTTGTTGGTACCAGCCTAAACCCTTGCCAGGCATATAGTTCAGCAGTTGCATCAACCTCTCCACAGCGGGACTCGGTTGGTACGAGTAGGATTCGGGCTCTCCAATGGTGGTGATCTGAAAGCCAATCATGAGAGGAACATCTTCTTTGATGTAGGCAAGAGCAACCTCATCATCAGTAGCAATAGTAACCATACTTTTGTTGTGTGGGAACTTAATATTCTGGTGCAGGGTGGATGGTACACCTCTTAGAGGATGGAACCACGGTCGGCCTAAGAGTAGCACAAATGACACTGGAATGTCCAAAACTATAAATTCCACCAATGATTCAGGGTTTCAAGTCTGAAAGCTGAACCCAGAGTTTAGGTAGTACCTTGAGTGGGCAGACGTTGATGCCTGACGCATCATCCACTATGATATAAAGGTGGGAAAGTTCATGATATTAACCCTGATGAATAGTGCTCTATTGTGGCAGATTCCCTCGGCTGGTAGATCCACGTCAGAGAAAGTGATCATGCTGGAAGGTAGCTCTCGATTTACTAGTTGGCTCTTCATGCTGAAGGTAGATGTAGAGGGTGAGATCCTCATGCTTGAGAGTGCCTTGACAATGGCCCGTCGATGTTGTTGGGAGGATAACACCAAGTCCCAAATGCTAATGTTAGCTTGCATCTTCTTCAGCTATTTGACAATAACATTATCAGGCTGAGCAACCTGATTAGCCAACTATGGAGCTGGAACACTGCTTTGACCAGTCTCATCTCTAGCGGGCCTAACCTCAGTTGGCTTTTTATTAGCTTCTGGCTTCTTCCCGAAATCGGGAGGAGTGAATACCTTGCCGCTACGGGTCATGTTGCAAACCCGAGAGGACATCTTGTTGGCACCTAGCCCCTTCAACTGTTTGGGTGGTTTTCATGCTGATTTGGTTGCCTTGGGAGTCTCGGCCAACTTACCTTTATCAGAAGCCTGTGCGTCTGATGTTTCAGGTTTAAAGGATTTCTAAGTAGCTGCTAACTCATCCTCTGAGCTATCGTACCATATGTCTATGGCACCAATATCAAATCCACCACCAAGATGGAAGGTAATAGCAGGCAACTGAGTGTTCCACTTACTAGTGAAAGGAGAGAAGGAGCTAAAGATCAGGGATTCTGGTAACCCTGATTGGAGCATGTAGGTACGGTTGGCTTTATGGTAGTTTGGCAATGGGTTTCTTTTGGTATATGGTTTGGATTTCTCAGGGTCCTCAATCTCACCAGAGTTGATGAGGTTTTGAATGACAAGTTTGAGGGAGCGACAGTCATCAGTGTTATGACCTTGGTGCTGGTGATAGTGGTTGTATGTTTTGGTGTCCACCGAGGCTGGGGGTGGTGTTTTAAAGTTAGGATCAAGTGGCTTGATGAGTTTGGCTTTGAGGAGATGCCTGAAAACCTTGGAAAGTGGCATTCTAAGATCCAAGAATCTTTTGGATGGGGCAGTGTTTCGAAGTAAGGGATTTGGTGTTTGCACAACATTGATGTACTATGGTTTTGGTATTTGTAGGGCGTTGGCATAGTGAGGCTTTAGATGTGTTTCTATGTAGGTTGTGGTTTTGGGTTTGAGGAAGGAAGACTCCTTTTTCTTACCCTCAATTTGCTCAATGTGTTGTCCCATTGAGTAGATGTTCTTAAAAAGTATGGAACGTCTGATTCTTCAGCTTATCTTGGTAAAGTGGCACTGACCCCATGATAAGCTTATTGATCATATCCGATTTAGATGGCTTCTATCGAACTAATGCAGCTTTGTCCATCCAGCGACTGAAATAATCCATAAAAGACTCATTGGATTTTTGCTTAACCATTTCAAGGTCCATCAAGGTTACATCAAATCGGGCCTTGAACCTGTACTATTTACAGAAAGCAGTACAAAAAGGCTTCCACTCGATCATGATCACCTTGTTGACGCTATGATACCAGGCTAGCGCTGGTCCCTCCAGTGATATGAAGAAGAGATGAACTATCTGATCATCTGATAGGTCAGTAGTGCTCATCAGCATAGTATAGGTCTTCAAATGGTTCTTTGAGTCCCCAACTCCATTGTACTTGGGAACATCAGGGAACTTGAACTTAGCAAGTAGCCCTTTGATAGCTCTGACTAAGAACTCATCAAAGTCTAGGTCAAACCCATGCCCTTGGTCTTCATGATAGTCTACAACTGTTCTATCTTCTGCTCTAAGGCAGTCATCTCAGACTTCCAAACATCATGCATATAAAGGGAGACATCATCATCAGTCTCTATGTCATACAGGTTGACACCCTTCCCCTTTTCCTTGATTGGAGCTAGTGGGGTGATGAATTTAGTAGGGCTGAGAGCCTCCCATATCTGTTGTTGTAGGAGGGTCTTAAAAATCATCATTTATGAGCTTGGCCATAGACTGGTCGATGAGCTTCTAAACTATAGCAAGTTTGGTTTCATCTAGCGTTAGGGCAGTAGGGTCAGATGAGGATGCAACATTACTGGCATTCTGAGAGTCTGACATGGTTCTATACATGACAGAAGAAGGTTAGCATGGATGCATGAGTATGCATATGCGTTGCATATGGTGTACGTGATGTGACACGTAGGATGTATGCATGACCTATGCTAGGAAATATGCGATGTTATGGCTGCAACAAAGTGACTTAGCATGCGTATACATGGGTGCATGTGATGCGATACATAGGATGTATGCATATCCTATGCTAGGAAACATCCAGCATTATGGTGGCAAAAGTGAAATTTGTTAGAAGATTGCATGAGTATGCATGTATGCGTGTTTGGATAGAAAACATAAAAAGGTTAGTGAATACATAGAATGCAACAGCGCTCCCTTCCAACCTTATATCTCTATGAGAATTGGCCAATTCAAGTTCTCCTGTCCTAGGTAGGGATACTAACCCAGAGTTACACTGGGAACTCGAGGCACGATTCTCTCAAATAGGAAAGCAAATGGTTTGATCGTTGCCCGATCATATATGGGATTACGGTGAAAACCCGATAGCATTTCAACCTAATCATATTGCAATGATAAGAGAATATCGATGGAATTGGCATGAGGTTGTGTAACCATATGGAATCATGGAAGGATTCCAACTCTTAGCAGAGCAATACGGGTGTGATCCTATTGTTATGATAAGAGTACACCCGTGGAATAGGCGTGAGGTTGGGCAACCATACAGAATCATGAAAGGATTCTGACTCTTAGCAGAGCAATACGGGCATGATCATATTATTATGATAAGAGTACGCCCGTGGAATAGGCATGAGGTTGGGCAACCATACGGAATCATGAAAGGATTCTGACTCTTAGCAGAGCAATATGTGGGAGGAAAATAGGCTGGGTCTATGCAAATTCACTCACATGATAAGGCAAAGATCCACATAGCATGCAATAAGGGTCCTAGTTTGGAATGTTGCTAGGCTTACTACATGGGCTTTAGTCTGGTTTTGAGAACAGGCTAAGGTCTCCCGCCATGTTGTCCATAACCTATCCAA
>CANYBF012839088.1:0-21725 GCA_948192965.1 Dalechampia spathulata | reverse complement strand
CTCGGGATCCCTCTTTTTCGGGTGTGGGATCAGTTCATTCATGTGCCCCTCCGCCTAGAAGCCTGCCAGGAGCCGCTCCTTGTCCGTGCTCTTTCTGGCACCGGCGATCACTCCCCGCCCTCATCAACCCTGGGTGTCACATAAACACACTCAATGTGTATGGTGGGTTTACATATCTTTTATTTCAAAAAATTCTCAAAACTCAGGTTTGGTATAAAAAGATAGATACAATGAATAACATGAATATTCACCTGCAGTTATAATAAATCTTATAACCTTATCTTAACATTTTGTTAAAGTGACATCATGTCTTAAACTTAAGCTCTCTAATTATTACTCAAATAATAAGCTTATATTATCTTGTCTTTATTTTATCATTAATAAATAGGGAGGATTATTATGCGAGGGGGCTAACCTTTCTTTTGTTCGACATGCATTTGGAATGCACTTAGGGAATCTGGCATGAATGTATAGTTAGCACATAAGTAATAAAAAATATTAAATATATGTAAAGAAAATATTCAATACATCAACATTTATGTAGTCCTAAGGACTTTACATGTCTAAACAATAGATCTTTAGGTATAGGTTTAGTCATAGGATCAACTATATCATCTTATATGTAGATATATATTGCATGTTCACCCCTTTATGTATAACTATATCTTTGATAAAATTCTACTAAGTATCTATACTTGCAATCAAACTTAGGATATTTGGTATAAGCTTGAACGGTAACCTATTAATATATTCTTTTATATATCAATTATGTAAAAATGTAAAATGATTAATATATGTATATACATATAGGATATGGTAATAAAAAAAGATTTATAGGTTTGATTACTCTAATATATAAGAGTGACTTTTAAGATCTGGTTAAAAAAATTATGATATACCTATCTATATGACAATTTAATATAATTAATTCCTTTTGATAATGCATTCGAAATTGTTTATGTATGTCACATCCATTTTAATTATTATTATTTTAATTATAGTCGTAATTGTATTAGGCTATATTTATAAATTATAACAACTAGAATTTTTAGAATAATTATTAATTAATTAAGATTGATAGTTGATAAATCCACTTAAGGTCTAAATAATTTTACTATAAATATAGATATTAATATTGCTTGTAAAGAAATAAATATACAATGCATATATTGATAAAGTGATTAAGAAATGACTTGTTATATTTATATTGATTGTCATTAATTTTAATTATGATTATAATTGTGTTTAGTCATGTTTTTGATTTTATCGATTAAATGATAAGCAAATATATATTGTAACCCATTATGATTCATATTAGGAAAATAAAATTAAATGAAGTAATGTTAATTGTTAATGAGGGGTTAGAATTATATTTATGGATACTAAGGACTATGAATAAATAGGACAAGCTTGTCATGCCAGTATAGTTGTGAATGGAAGGGATTAAAATTCCATTGAGATAGTAGGAAGAAATTACTTATCATTTTTCTTAGAGCATATAGAGGACATGTTATGGCTAGAACAATTTAGGGAGAAAAGAAGAGTTCCAAGTGATAATGAGGAGTGAGGAATGAAAGTTAGAAGTACTTTCTTTAAGGCAAGCACCATGTTTCTATATCTTTACATTTATGCAAGCCATATATAAATTGATGGGAGTAAATAATTAGGAGAGGATGTATTTACGTTGTGGTGTTGAACGGAGAATTAATAATTATGAATAGAGACAATTGATTATGCTTTATTAAAGATATGTTCTTAAGCAATATATAAGAAATGCATTCATAATTGTAAGGGATTGGAGTCATGTTGTGTTGTATGTATAAAGATAAGTTTAGTGAATCAGAAAATGAAAATACTAGTAGAATTAAATATAACACTCAACAATCGTGGAAATCTAATTGATCAAAATCTTTAAGATGCATTAACTGTTACTAACATCAAAGATGATAATTATTTTGCATTTAAAGTTACTGTGAATCTTTCCATATGTATGAATTCTTGTGCAATAATAAACTGAAATAATTTAGTAAGTTAGAGAGAGAATCAAGAATACTATAAAAACCTTAATAATGAGCTAGTTTGAAAATGGTAAAACTAGGTTGTGTAGGTAAATTTTCTTGACATATATAGAGTTTCCATTATGGGGCTAATATTTGTATGTTGACTTTGAAATCAGTAATTAAGATTAGAACTCTAATGATGGCTACCTCAGCTTGTATATCATCATTGAGAATATAAAACCAAAAAGGCAACTACTTTGTCACACCCACATATTCACCGCCATTATTCTAATTGTGATTACAATTAAGTTTAACTATATTTTGATCCTAGTAATTAAATTATCAGCTTAATTAGTGGGTAATTAAATAGGATTGATAATTTAAATTTTAAAATTATTTGATTATGCTTATATATAATTATGTTATTGATATTGCATGGAAATATAGTTAATGTTTAAATTTTTTTATTTAAACGTTTAAATAACTTTTTATTATTGATATTATCAGAAGATGATATGTATTTAGTAAGTGTTGAATTATACATGGTATTTAATCATGTTCATGTATATTTAGGTGATTCAATTTATGAATTGTGTGTATATATATATATAGCCAATATTAACTTATATATAGTAATTAATCTTATACATAGCAATTAATCATATTTGCATATACCTTTAAGCAGTCTATCGTATAAACTAAATTAATGAATAAAATTTTATGATAAATATATTGAGATATAAAAAAATTAAATAGAATTTAAATGATAAAGCAAGTAAAAATAATTGGATCATCGTATAATTGGATAATGAAGAGGACGAGCTATGTTAGTCGATATTGTTATAATTATTATATGTATATACTTAAGTATATTTAATTGATTAATGCTTATTACATATGAAATGGTTGATATATATAAATATATGAAATAGAAGTTAATTAAAGTATGTTTAATAAGATTCAATTTACACAAGGCATTGAATTACATTCATGTATATTTAAATGATTTCGCTATGATTCTAAGTGATATATGTCTATCATTAGTTATGTATATATATATATTTATATCATAGTGTGAGTGATTGCTAGATTAGGAGGGTATTTCATGTGAGTGTTGAAAGCTAGGCATTGTATAGATTAGCAATTAGCCTAACTTTAATGCGAACCATTGCAAATCATATGAACCATGTTGATTAAACATGTTTCATTAGATCAAGAAAAAATGTTGTATGTATATTATGGAAAGAACAATACAAAGGAAGGAATGAAGATAAATGTTATCACCTTAGGATTCTTAAGAGGGAAATGGTTAAGGGGCGATGGAAGAAGTGTATATTCTAAACTTAAAGGAAGTCACTAGCTTAAGTTAGTCTGTTGCTCATTCACTTGGAATGGTTGCACAATTTTATAAAATAGTAAGAAACAGGGAAGCAACCGGTGTTCTTAAGATTCGTGGCATTGAAAGTGAGCTAACAAAAATGGATATAGTAGATATAGAGTAAATAGTTCCTCTATAGCGTAGATAAACAAAGTTTATGCATATGTGTATATTATCTAATGGGACGTTAAAATTCAACCTTGGAGGTGCTACCTTCATCTAATATGTCACACTCCTCATGGTGTAACATGCTCCCAGAGAATAATTAACAGTCTTTGAATAAGTGAAAACTATTAATTATCCTACAAGGGATGGGTAAAAATATTTTTCTTTTAAAATTTTGAAATACACTTATACTTAAGAAATATCAATACAATTATTTACTACCTTGGACTCATACACATAGTTGCATAATTACATAACTCAGGAGTACTTGACATTTTTGAAACTTTAATATATAAATAGTCATGTTGATTTGGTGCCTCTAGATTTGTATGCTTTGTAAACTTTCAACCTACATTTATCAAATGATAAACACTAAGTATTTCACTTGGTGGTGCTATGTAATAAATGATAATAATAATATCATAAGCTTACATCATGATTCAAATATCTTATCATCTATAAACATATCATGCATCAAATTTTATTTAAGACATGTTAAAGAATGTCTCATGTTGATGCTTACTCAAATACTTGCTATGCCATTATATAAAAATATATAATATCTTATTCATGAGTATTCTTTACAAAAATCACCAAAATATAACATTAAAATGCCCCATTAACTTAATAACATTGAAAACTATATGTAAACACTCAATAATAGTTCAATTATTATGGAATACTATTTCACATACTAATAACATCACCTACC
Organism: Dalechampia spathulata; assembly: GCA_948192965.1. NCBI lineage: Eukaryota > Viridiplantae > Streptophyta > Magnoliopsida > Malpighiales > Euphorbiaceae > Dalechampia > Dalechampia spathulata. Next base: position 17,470 of record CANYBF012839088.1, on the reverse strand, counting down.
TTCCATTGATGTTTGTATAAAATACTTATTTCATGGTATGTAAGACATCAATGTCATTTCATTCAATTAAATAATATAGCAACCATAACTATTCATAATCATAACCATTATTAACATAATTATCTATAACAAGATCATACCAATGTAATATAACATTAAATAAAATCATAGTAACACTTTTGTATCATATTTTGTAATCATAATGAACCTTTGTCAAATAACATTAAGAACATTGACTACCTATTTCTGTATAATGTCATATTACATTCACAATAGTCTGTTATCATGGATCAATAATAATTGGCAACTATATTGTAAAAGATCAATAATAATCATTCTCTATGCAAATCATAGCACAATTTCATCTTTGAAATGAATAATTCACTATATGCACTCATATCGTGCCTTTGATTTCACTTTACCTTTACTTTTTCAACACAACATAGAATGTTATGAAAACATGAATATAAATACTATAAACAGTCATCTGTAACTTCCTCTGTGTATATACCTTGAAAACTTATTGGACCATAAATTCTTAACTTAATCATAGTTTATATATATTGAAAACTAACCTGTTAAAGTTTGCTTTTCAACAACCTTGAAATGTAAGTGCACTAAACAATAATTCAAGTTGATTTTAAGAGAGTAATAATAACTAATTAGATGTCAAATATATCCTGATAATGAATTAGCTTAAATAGCTTGTTGTTTATTGAATTGTCATCTTCATCATTCTTGAGAGAGAGAAGTAAATCTCTCATTATAATCTTGAAATATTCCTGAAGCAATAGATATGTGCATTGAACAACAGAGATGAGGCTGAATGTGTACCTAATGTAAGAATGTCAAATGGTAACTAAAGAACTTGGATTATAAATAAATAAATAAATATATATATATACATAATATATTACCAAGTATTAAAGAAAGATGATGAAGGAAGCTTTCGACATGTGTCTGTATGTATTGATAATAGTGAGTGTATGTGACTTATGCATAAATAACATATTAGAGAAAGAAAGATGTGGCCATATATAAATCAATTTTTATAGTTAAATTAAAAGAATTTAACTTTTAAATGGTATTAGATGTAGCAACTTAGACTTTAAAGAAGTTAGATAAATGAATGCCTTGATTTTCAACTTGATATATGACATTAGTCTTAGGATGTAGTTAAACGAATATAGTTCATTACTACCTTGCTTTAAGTGTAATTTAGGGGTGAGTCAATGCTGTTTGTGTCTAAATGCTAAGGAGTCTATTTGCTTATAAGGGCTCCACGCACCTACTTATGCTAGAATAGAAAACTTATTTAAGTTAAAGTGGAAAGATAAGATGCAAAGATCATTATTATATTATATTGTAATGGACGCATAAAGTCATCTTAGTTAATAATCAAACTTGAACTTTTAGGATTGATAGTTAGCAATTCAAATTGTTGGGTACATTTAAAATAGCTCATGTGACTTAATATAAAGGTATTAAGACAAGAGGTAGAGGAGTTATACGTATATATGAATAGAACTAGTAAACATTAGAATGATTTGATTAAAATAGGTAGAATTATCTGCATATCTTCACACATATATGTTATGTTGTAAAAGCCTAAAACTTGGATGCCATATGTTGATTAAGGTAGTAAGTTTAGTCAGAAGCATTTAGGATGCATCTATGAATGCTTATCAAGTAAAGCAATCTTAATGGCATAGTGTGCACTTACAAAATACTTAGTTGGACCAAATGGTTTAGTGAAGGTATATAAGGATTAATAACTTTTAAATTTAAATAGCTTGATAGTTAATGTAAGTTAGATAAAACCCTTGTATGATTTAACCGTAAACTTACAATAGAACTTGTTGCTTACCTCACTTTGCACACTCATTTCATGTAAGCATTAGATTGACTTAAGATAACCATGAGAATTATTTGATGCTTGTGTGTAGATGTATGAGTTATGGCGTTGATAGTTGTATTGATAGTTGAAAGGATGCGTAAAAGTTATATATATAGCTAAGTAGTTATTAGGTATAAGTATGTATATTTGATTATTAAATACCTTAAGTTGGAAGTTAACTACAGTTGTCATTTAACTAAAGATTGCAATTAAAAAAGGAAGTAGCCAAAACATTTATATATTTTATTTAATTAAAAACACCAAACTATTTATGTTTATAAGGCAAGAGCAATAAAAGGATTCTTACTCCTGTTCTACAGATGGAAAAGGATAAAATAAAAATAGGTTTATACCTAATATTAATTATCAGTAAATAAGATTCACAGGTAAAATATAGACTTTTTAACTTCAGGCATATTTTTGTATAATATTATGAATATTTGATTAATATTTATTTTATTTGGATATGTGATTTATAAAAATATTATGAATTATCATCATTTTATAATTAAGCCAGCATTATGCTCACGCATACGTAATAAAGGCATAAATCATGCATCATACTACATTAGCATAACATTACAGAGGAATAAAGAAGGTACAATTATATATATAAATATATAGGGTGACATAAGGGTGGTATTGATACAGATATAGATATAAATATAGTTACAGTTACAGATATAAAAAAAATATACATAAAATATAAAGGTACTGGAAAAAAATAAATCAATGAAAATATACCTAGTACAGATTATGCAAAATAAAAAATAAAGATTATTGTGATCATAGAGAAGTGACAAATTCATAAAAAAAGGTGAATTCATAGAGGAATGATGAAATGATAGAATAGAGGAATGCAACATACATTTGCATTCATGGTCTTATAGTATATCATTTTTATACAGAAAGAGGAATGCAACTTTAAATTTGCATTCATTAATGTCAAATGTGTTATTGCTATTATTGATTGATAGAGAAAAATTTTAACATATTTATAAAAGAATTAAATAATATACCGAATTAGCATCAGAAATTTATTGTTTATTATTATATCATCCAATATTGATGGGATGGTTTTATTATTGTTATTATTTTGATTAGCAAAAAGATATTTGATTGATCTACAAGAAAGTTGAGTTGTTATAGATGGCTGCTGGAAATCACCATTTATCATCGTTAGAGTTATTAAATGATAATGGGATGATTTTATTTATCGTTAGATTTATTATGATTAATTATTATGGATTTTCTTAATTTATTTATTCATTAATTATTTTCATATTATAACAATATAGGTAAATGTTATTCATAACATTATTAGATACCATTGAGTTTTATACTCAATAGTTATCATTTGATAAACACAAGTTTGGATAATTCAGAAGGACGCCCAAATAAGTGAGACATCAGCATAGTTAATATCATTTCGAGACTTGAATGACCCTTGAAACTATGTGTGGACTATAATTATTCTTAGCATATATTTTATTATGTAACTATCATTGAATAGTCTAAAGTCAGTAAAATCTTTTATACTTATAAATTAGTAGAGATGCTAAAAATATCTAGTTTATGACTTTTCTAAACTTTATAAATGATGTTTAGATATAGGAAAATGAAAGATGGCATGTCATATTTGTGATGTGAAATTTATATATGATAGGTGATGCTAAAGCCATAGGTTATAGAATAAATAATTATAAAAATATACTAGATATATTCTGCCATCATCAAAAAAATAATAAAAAAAATTTTCACATATCCCTTGTAAAGTGATTAATGAATTCCTTATTAAATGGTTTTTATTAATCACCCTAGGGGAGCATGTTTCACTAGTCAGGTGTGATATACTTAACTAGTTGACAAATGACCAATCATGTGTTAAAGAACAACACGAGCCACACCTTATTCTAAATTACTTGGCATGGATATATAGTGACAAACTATAGTTGTAAGCCATTGATTAAGCATAAGAATTCAAGTGGACCAAATTAAGTATTTGAGTGATTAAAGTAGTAAATTTAGACCACCAAATGGCATACACAAAAGAAAAAGAAGCTTTTAAAGTCACAACTCCCCAAAGAATATAGTGGGGTGTAACCGATAAGTATACTAAATGGTTGGGGTTAATCCCACTGAAATTAACAACTAGAGATTTGAATTAAGTAGCTCTATATTAATTAAAGTATTAACTTAATAAACTGGAAATGTCTAGTTGTTCTATGCATGCTTGTACGTTGATTTGCTAGTTATTATGCTAACGGTTACCCCAATTTATAAAACCATAATAATTAAGGCATAAAGCAATTGTTGAACTGTATGAATTTATGTAAGCATTAGTGATAGTGTGTGTGATGCTAGTCTGATTGGTTTAAGGAGCTAAAAAATATATATATATGCTCTTAATCAAGTGATCAACTTGACACTTTCCTTTAATTGTATCAAATGAAATCAAGAATATGCTACCCTCTAGGAAGTACAAGCCTTGCCACATCCTAGCATGTCATGTAAATGTAGTAGTTTGCAATCAAATTATGTGATTAGTTTATTTTAAAGCTTAACTAAAAGTATTTATATATATTATATAACTCGCATATGCAGCTAATGTACATGATTTATTTATAAAATTTAGAGCATGTATTTAATGTATGGTTATTAAAGACAAATGTATTAATAGCTATGAAAGAGCTAAAGTAAGATAGTGGTAAGTAACAAAAGGGGTTTAGGAGAGTATTAAGTTACCATTAGACCATATTCCACTATAAGCAAAGTTATTTGTAGCTGATGTATTGATGCTTAAATTAAATGATATGGAATCTATATGTAACGTACATTAGAAACCTACAATTTTGAAATTACCATATAGACACATATTCCTAACTTATGAACCTACATGTATTGATGCTTGACATATGAAATTGAATTCAAAATGATGTAAATATAGAAATAAATCAACTATTATATGATTTTGAAAATAACATTTATGAAGAAATAGATCAAATAAAGTAACTTATATACAATAAAATGTATGTATATATATACCTAATATATTAATATAAAGCGAATGTGATGTTAGAATTAGTTAACTGAAGTAGCATGGAATGACCAAATAGTTGTTCATGCCTAATGAATATGAAATTATTAAAGATAGGATTATATGTAATTAATTATAATGCTGAAGTTAAATAGGGTAGGTGACTTTGCTGGAATTATGGACAAATGTGCATTTAAGGTAATCAATATTAATGAAATAATAATGAAATTTAATATGTTGAAGGATTCAATATTAAAGAATTAATATATATATTACATACACTTATATGAACAATTAATACAAGTATATAAATTATTTGATTGAATATTAAGAAATTTATGTATAACAAGCAAGGAGAATAGAGGAATCACCACCCTATTTAATGTATAGGCAAAGGCAACGCAAAAACAGGTTTGTCCCTAATAATAATTATACTGTAAATGAAATCGTAGATAAAATAAAAAAGGCTTGACAATTCAATCTTGTAATGTAAAATACTATGATTACTTGATGATTATTTATCCATGCTAGACATGTGATATATTAAAATATCTTGAAATGTTAATGATTTACAGTTGTACCATCATTATATAAATGCATACATGAAAAAATCATACATGATAAATCATTAGCATAACATTTTAGAGGAATAAGGAAGCTATAATTATATATATATATATATATATATATATATATATATATATATATGTAAGTATATATATATATGTATAAATATATATAAAAGGAAAAATAATGAGGGTGGTAGTATATTTATATATTGAATGATATAGATACAGAGAATACAGAGATATTAGAGAAAATAAATCATTGAAAAAAATATACTTAGTATATATTGTGCACAATTAGAGATAAAGATAAATGTGATCATAGAGAATTGAAAAATTCATAAAAAACATGAATTCATAGAGAAATGATAAAATGATAGAGAATAGAGGAATGTAATACATATTTATGTTCATTATCATATAACATATCATTTAAGGTTTATGGTGGTTTATCAACAGAGACGTTAAAACTACAGTGTATGTGCTTTATCTAAATTCGATAAATGATGTCTATATAAAGGGAAATTATTAGATAGCATGCTATATTTATTAGGTGGATGTTTTATAAAATAAATATTAATAAAAATGGATCAGATATATTCTATAAAAAAAACTAACAGATCATTTGTAGAGTGATTAATGAATTCCTAAAGGTACGATTTTATTAATCATTCTATGGGAGCATGTTCCACCAATCGAGTGTGATATGTTATAGTGGTATCAGAGCTATGGTTACCTCATGATATTAAATTCAAAAATAATGAGATATTTTGATTTTACTCTCTATAAATGATATATTGCATAACTAGGAATTATGTTATAATCTTGATACTGAGTGGTGTGATCCAACTAAATTTTGTTACAAAATTAGTAGTAATGACTAATAAGGCTGTGATAATTAAGGGTAAAGGTGGAGGTAATCATGATCCATAAGAGGGTATGTTGAAGGCTAGTAATAAAGCTAAAGCTAGACAAACACCTATAGAGTAAGCTGAGCTGATTGAGAGGGTGCCTCCTACAAAACAACCAGTGGCATCCACAGTTGACCCAATTGCTACACAAATAGCTAATATTCTATGGTTGCTACAGGGTCGGATGACTTTGGTTATATAGGTGCAACCATAGACAGTTAAGAGAGTACTAGCTCTAAAAGATTTCAAGAAATTGAGATCGTATGGGCCAATAGATTTTTCTAGTATTACAGATCCTTATTTTGCTAAGATATGGTTAGAGTATACTAATTAAGTACTGAGGATGCTGGATAGCTCAGATCAAATGAAATTTGAGTATGTTATTTCACTACTCCAAGATGATGCATACGAGTGGTAGAAGACGGTGCCCAATAGCTTAGTAGAGCCGTTAGTATTAATCTGGGATGATTTTTAAAGGGAATTTAGATAGAAATACATTCCTTTAGAATACATTGGTCAGAAATTATAGGAATTTGTTAGTTTGAGGTAGGGAGATATGACAATAGCAAAGTATGAGAGGGAGTTTACACGATTAGCTTATTACGCTGCAAATATACTTATGATTATTAGAGAGAGATGTAAGTGGTTTGAGCATGGATTAAGACCTTAAATTTGAGCATTGATATAAAGATTTAATTACAAGGATTTTTATACTTTGATAGCTAATGCAATTAGGCAGGAGCATAATATTATTGAAGAGGAAGAAGGCAGAGCCAAGTAGGTAAGAAAATGGGGGAAAGGTGCTAGTTCGTCTATCAATTCAGTAAAAGAGAGAAGTTCAAAAGCCCTTTCATGCCTAAACAAATGAGTTATAGATAATTGGCACTTTAATGACCATAACTTAAGCAAACATCAGGATAAGGTGACTTAGGGTTTAGATAATGTTTTACTTGTAATAGATACCATTCTAGAGTTTGTTGAGTAGGAACTGGGGTATGTTATCGGTGTGGAGGTTGAAGCCATTTTACCAGAGATCATGCTGCTCATGGAGTTAGGCCTTTACATACCATATTAAAGGGAGGCAATTACAAATAAAATACATTTGTTAGACCTACTTCTATAGTTTCATAGTTTGATGATAGAGGTAGAGTCTAAGGCAGGAGCAAAGCTAGGATGGGTAGAGTCAATAATCAAGGTTTAGTCAAATAAAGCTTTATTTGTATCCAGCTAGAGTTTATACTATGCCCCAATGAGAAGATGCACCAATTGTAGATACGGTATTTGGTAATTTTCTAATCCTTGACTTTGAAGCATTAATTCTAATTGAACTTGGATCATCTCATTCATATATAAATGCTAAACTTGCTTGCATATCTGATCTTAAATGTGAGAATTTGAGGTATGGTATTATAGTGTCTAGTCTACTAGAACATGCTGTTATTGTTAGGTAGATATATAGGGATTGCTCATTAATTATGCATGGTGTAAAATTTCCATTTGGTTTGATTGAAATGCCATTTAAAGGATATGATGTGATATTAGGAATGAATTGGTTATTAAAAGATCAAGCAATGATTGACTATAAATTGAAGACAGTGATTTTCAAAGCTCCTATCTATACTAATATCAAGATACAGGGTTGTAAACCACCAATAATAGGTATAATTATTTTAGCAACAACTGCAAAAAAATTGTTAATATAGGGTTGTGAAGCAGTTTTAGCATATGTGATAGATAATCAACTGGAAAGATAAAAGCTCAATGAGACACCTACAGTTTATGATTTCTCAGATGTTTTCCTAGAGGAATTACCAGATTTACCACAAATTAGAGAAGTAAAGTTTGAGATTGAGGTAATTTTGGGTACGTAATTGATATCAATTATACCTTATTGAATGGTGTAAATAGAATTGAAGGAGTTGAAGACTCAGTTACAAGAATTACTAGATAAGGAGTTCATTAGACCAAGTGTATCATTATGGGGAGCACTAGTATTGTTTATTAAGAAGAAAGATAGAATGTTATGGTTATGTATAGATTACAGACAACTAAATAAAGTCATAATAAAGAAGTTAGATTTAGCATGCAATAAACATCTTAAACCATATAAGTTGTAATGGTTGAGTGATTGTGGAGAAGTAAAGGTGATACACCAAGTGATGGTGCCATTCTCCATAGGATGATACAAAGATGAAGTACCTTGTGATGTTGTACCTATGCAAGTAGGTCATCTACTATTAGGAAGATCATGGTAATTTAATAAGAAAATTCTACATGATGGGTATAACAACAACTATTATTTTTCTCATGAGAGAAGGAAGGTGGTGCTAGCTCTATTATCCCCTCAAGAAATATATGAAGATCAAAAGAAAATACTTGAGAATGAAAGAGAGGTTTTGGTCTTGGGAACAAAATGGAGTGAAGTTTTAGCCTCTTTGTAAAAAAAAGAGAGAAAAAGGAAAGAATGAGGGAAAAGAGGCCAGAAAAGAAATTACACAAGTTAATGGCCCTTTGGTGAGTGAAAATAAGAGAGAAGGGAAATAGAAACAAAATTTTTATATGAGAATAAGAGAGGTTAAGAGTGTTATTTCATTAAAGAAGCTTGTTTTACTTCTTAAGTACAAGGAAATTTTATTTGCTAACACTAAAATTAACCTTGATAATTTTCCTTCTAGTTTTATTTCAATGTTGTAAGAATTTGTTGATGTTTTTTCTGATGAGATGCGTAATGAATTACAATCTTTGAGAGGCATAGAACATCAAATTGACTTTATTATTGGCTCTACCATTCCTAATCAACCAGCTTATAGAAGCAATCCTATGGAGGCTAAGGAGATTTAAAGGCAAGTGGATGAACTCTTGGAAAAAGGATTGCTAAAGGAGAGCATGAGTCCTTGTGTGGTTCCAGTCTTATTGGTGCCTAAAAAGGATGGTACATGGCGCATGTATGTTGATTGCAGGGCAGTCAACAAAATCACTGTAAAGTATAGACACCTTATCCCTAGACTTGATGACATGTTGGATGAATTGCATAGGGCTCTTCACTTTACTAAAATTGATTTGATGAGTGGATATCATCAAATTAGGATGAAACTTGGAGATGAATGGAAAACTACTTTCAAAACTAAGTATGGATTATATGAATGGTTAGTAATGCCTTTTAGTTTGACTAATGCACTAAGTAAATTTATAAGGCTTATGAACCATGTTTTGCATACTTGCTTAGGGAAGTTTACGGTTGTTTATTTTGATGATATACTCATATATAGCAAGTCTTTAGAAAAACACATTGAGCATGATAGGCTAGTTTTACGAGATTTAAGGATTGAAAAGTTGTATGCTAAGCTTAAGAAGTGCACCTTTTGTATAGATATACTTGTTTTCCTTGCTTTTATATTAAGTACGCAAGGTATTGAAAAAGCTCAAGAAAATATATAGAAGAAAAATAAAGAATATGTTGAAAGAGCAAATAAGAGGCAAAGGCAAGTGATATTCAAACCTGGAGATTGGGTTTGGCTGAATTTTCATAATAAATGATTCCTAAAACAAAGGAGCACAAAACTAGATACAAGAGGGGATGGTTTCCAAGTATTGGAATACATCATTGATAATGCTTACAAGATTGACTTGCCTAGTAAGTATGAGATTTTAGCTACTTTCGATGTTAGTGACTTATCTCCCTTTGATATGGATGTAGATTTGAGGGCAAATCTTTTTTCGGAAATGAGGAAATGATACGGATCTAAATGGAGTTCAAGAGAACACAAGGAGCTTAAAAGAGGAACAACTAACTCTTTTAAGCGGTTTGGTTACAAGGTCACGAGCTAAGAAATATAAAGTAGCCATGAACTTATTCATTCAAGAACAAATAACAATAGAGCTGTAAGAACATGCCTTCTATAAGTGTTATAAAGTATGCCATTTGGGTCTAATTATAAAGCCATAGCCTTATTTTATAAGCCTATGAAAGAGTTAGGCATGCTAGGCTATAAGTTAGACCTGTTGAGAACCCAATAAGGAAAAGAAGATAGGCTAATTCTTAGCTTAATTAGCTTGCATGAGTTTCCATGTAATTTTAGCCTTATTTATTTATTTATCTTCTAAGTTAGAGTAGGAGTCAAATAACCAAGTCCTTCTTGGCTTAGACTTTCCAAATCCTGCCTGGATTAAGACTTCAAAATCCTTGAAGGATGAGGATTAGATACTACTATATATAGGAGCTCTTATAAGCCTTCAAAGGCATCATCAAATTATTCAATAAAATCTCTTTTATTTGCATGCTTTTAAATGTTGTGTTTTTAGTTAGGAAGTGAGGTTTGCTTTCTTCTAATTGCATTAGGAATTAAGGTTAACTTATCAACTTGATTATGGCATTTTCTCTTCTTCCATAAGTCTTATCATTTGTGTTTCCTTACTCTATAGTTTAGGGGTTCAATAAGATGGGAATTTATTCTACCATTGGAGCTATATATTAAGTGCATGAGAGTTTGTGGCATACTTACCATTGGGTTCCACATTAAAAGATATCCCTCTTATGACTATTTTTTAAATTACTATCATCAAAGAATCTAAGTCATGCTCATACTAATTGAGCCCCATTGTAGAGAAGATGTTACAAAACATGAACTTTGTACCTGGTAAAGGTCTTGGTTGATATCAGTAGGGTTTGATGGTGTTCAATATCCCTACATCTATATGGTAGGAGAGATATTGCATTGCATTTAACCTTTACAATTCAGACAAGCTAGAGGAGTGCAAGATGGTTGCCTTTGTCTAGGGTGGGACCCAGTATGCCCATGCTCTCGAGTTGCCTAATTTGAATGATTTCTTTAATCAGTAGTTTGCCATCTTTTATGATATTTATATTTTGTTAGCCTTGAGAGTATTAAAAAAGCTTACTACCACTTCTTCTTCCATTAGCTCTGATGATGCTTTCTAGATCTTTGGTGACATTGCCAATCTCATTACCGATCACCTCGATTTGAAGCCCACTACAGTTGCTGTATTGGAAGCCAAGTTCCATAGTTTGGATATGGATGATCTGCTACTTCAAAAGGCCTATGAGGACATCACTACACTTATAGATTACACTTTTGCTAAGATTATGTATGAGGATGATGATGTCCCTATCTCTTTACTCTTTGATGATGATGTAATCCCTTCAAAGTTTAATATAATAAAAAATAGTTTTGCTTATGTTTTCAATGTGTATTCTAATGTTATTGTGCATGAGCATGAGCATTACTTGAGCATTTTTAACATTAACATATCATGCATTGAAAGTATTAACATTGGCATTGATGATAGGTCATGTCCTCTCTAGATTGCATTTGACTTAACTCCTAATGAGAGAATATAAATTATAAGAGTGTTAAAATAACATGTAAAAGCCTTTACTCTATGCTACAAAGATATACCAGGTGTTGACATATACCAATCAAGCATAGGTTCAAGCCAGTTAAGCATAAGTTATGTCAGCTCCAACCAAAATTGGCTTAGAAGGTTAGAAAGGATATCCAGAAGTAGTTGGATGTTAAATTCCTTGAAAGTGGTTAGCCAATGTAGTTCTGGTTCCAAAGAAAGATGATAGGGCTAAGGTATGTATAGACTACAGGGATCTAAATAGGGCATGCCTAAAGGATGACTTTTCTTTGCCTCATATGGATGTACTAGTTAATAATACAACTGCCAACACTATGTGCCCATTTACTAATGGGTTTTTTTGGTACAATCAGATTTTAATAGCTATTATGGATAAAGCAAAGGTAGCTTTCATCATAAAATGGGAAACATATTGCTATAAGGTTATGCCTGTTAGATTAAAGAATGCAGGTGCTACTTATCAAAGGGTCATAACAACCTTGTTATATGATCTAATCCATAAAGAGGTCAATGTCTATGTGGATGACATCTTGGTGAAGTTTCCAACTAGAGAAGAGCATCTGACTACTATTGATAGATTTCTCACATAGGTTGAGAAATATGAGCTCAGGCTGAACTTAAAGAAATGCACATTTAGGGTAACGTCCAAGAAGCTGCTTGGCCATATGGTTAGTCAGAGGGGTACTGAAGTGGATCTTGATAAGGCAAAGCTGATCCATAATATGCTTATTCTCATAACTAAGGCCAAAGTTAGGGGATTCCTAAGAGAGCTCTAGTACATCAGCAGATCTATTGCTAAGCTTCTTCAAACTTTTGAGGAAGAACTGGTCTTTGGTTTGGTATGAGAACTATTGGTTCACATTCAAAATGGTAAAGCATTATTGCTCTACCTAGCCTTAAAGGAGGTGTCACACCCAATTGGTGAAACATGCTTCCATAGGATGAATAATAAAAACTGTATAATTAGAAATTCATTAATCTTATGGCTTCAACATCATCTACTGTATAAAACATTCATAAGATAATTATGACATGCTATCTATTAATTATTTGTATAAAAATATTGTCTATACAACTTATATAAGCCATAGGCTAAATATTTATTGTGTCTTTGCTAAATTTACAATTACAAAATATTTTACTATCTATAATCATTCAATGATAGTTGCATTAACAAAAATAACTTCCACTAGGAATACATTATATTAATAAAATTATATTCCGAGGGTTGTACACAACTCAGAGTATCCTGATTATCTTGATGCTTATTGATTTGGTTGTCCTTCTAAACTACCTTGTCCTGCATTCATGAAAGATAAAGGCTAAGTATAAAACTCAATGATGTTAAATAATAAATGTGTTATTAATAAAATTTAGCTTATATTTTGATAACAATTATGATTATTCCATAACATAGATAATGATTAGTTATAACAATATATATATATCTTACTAATAAAATTTTATAGCTGATGAAGCATATATAATAATCAGTGAGGTACCAGTTAATTTAATTCTCCATTATTGATTCTCTAACCTTAACTTACTTCCATGATCTAGCTATATAGTTATTTTATAATTCAATATATAAATACAATATGCTTTACATCAATATACGTGAATATGTATTGTATATTTCTCTTTTCCATCATTTAGTTACTTGTTTACCTCTAGCTATAACTTTCTTGCACTAGTAAGGCATTAATATCACTACCTATTGGTGCTAGACAAGGTATCAATATCATTACTTATCTTTCCTTAGGAAGGGTATCAATATCACAACCTACCATTTTACCGATAAGGTATCAACATTACCACTTATCAGTTTTACCGTGGAAAAGTATCAACATCACTACCAACTATGGCTTAATGTAAGAAAGGACTTTAACATCTTATCCATAGTCTCTGTTGTCACGAGAGTATTAATGAATAATTATATATTATTCTCACGGTTCAACATTTTTTGAATGACATTGGATATACATTTTACAAGTTTAATGTCCATATACCTCAAATGTGTCTCTTCTATGCTATTTATAACAATAATAGTAAAGTAATTATATGTGACACTCTTTATCTCTATCATTTCATCATTTTTATACATAAAAAAGTAGTTATATATTGTTCGTGTCAATGATTGCAAATGCATGTATTCCACTTTCCTTTATCATTTCATCTTAGTAGGATAACAATGATATACTATATGAATTATGAGTGCAAATGCTTTGCATCTTCTTATCCACCTCATTTCACTGTATATCCATGTGACTTGATGACAAGGATCTGAACTCAACCTGCCTTATGGTTAATAATTTATTATATTGCTCACTAAGGAGGGACCAAACTTAACCTACCTTAAGAACAACCATATCATAATACTATCATAGTTGGTGGGGATAGATCTCAACCTACCATCAAGGAGGGATTAAACTCAACCTGCATTAGGAATAATTACATCATTATACTATGCACAGTTGGTATGGATAGATCTCAACCTACCATTGAAGAGGGACGAAACTCAACCTGCCTCGTAAATCTCATTAATTATCAATTTCTATATAATTGTGCATCCTATCACACCTATACCCTCAATGTAACATGCTCCCGTAGAATAACTAATAATCTCTTAAGCATGGAAATCAACAATTATCCTACAAGGGATGTATACATTTTTTTTATGAGTACTATTCACCAAGTACTATTCATAAGTTACTATTCATCAGATAATATTCATAAGTTACTATTCATTGAGTCCCGTGTGAAAATTTTCTTTTACAGTATAATATCTGCTTACAATTATTATAACTTAACCTAAACATTTTATTTGTTTGTTTCCATATATCATATTACATTGCATAATAATATGTAACACATCAAATACATACATTATTCATCGTATGTTGTCCATCAGGTATATAACATTATACAATCACTCACTAAGTCATATGTACATACATCATATGATAACGTATCATGGTATTATGATTCCCGCATTGGGGTTTCACCACTAGAGTGCTACTGCCATTAAGATTAACAAAGAGCTACATAATGTAAAACTATTTAAGAGTATGTTACATGAGTCCAATACCACTTCAAGAATGAGATTTTCTCCAAAATCTAACTCCTAGCTAACCGTAGATCATCTACCCATATGCACACCAGTAGGTCCCGATCCTGCATTCATCAAATGACAAACGCTGAGTATAAAACTCAGTGGTGCTATAAAAATATGTACATGACATGATCAAATATCAAATAAATCATTATAAAGCCATTTCAAATTCAATATTCATGTTTCATCATACTTGTATCATATTACATTATACTATGTCTATAATAATTCATGAATAGTGTAAACATAGGAATAAATATCATATAAATATGCATGTAACCTTCATGTAACCATTTTGGATATAATAGCATCATATCAATGTATGTAAATGAGAATGCAATCATGCTTTGCATTCTCCCTCTCATTTTTCTATAACATCTACAAGAATGCGACCATGTTCTACATTCATGATTGTGCACAATTCGTACTGGGTCCTGTATGTACCGATAATCATTCCCATAGGAATATATAACATCTGTATGGTTCTATGAACCCATAATTAATATGTGGTTCCATAAGGAACAAACTGTATGATTCCTTAAGGGAATCCATCATCTGTATGACCCAATATGTTATTAGCATATAGCTCTATAAACTTCTCTGTCTTTTCCTTTTTTTCTACCTTATAACTTCTTTGTGTCATGCGATGAATATGCCTTTATGCTCGTATGATTCATGAAATGATATGTGAATAATGCTTAAATGATTGTGTACAATACTGATCATGAGAGAACATTGACTATGATAAGCCATTCCACAGTTTTATAAGCATTTAAATATAAAACATCATTTCAAGACCTTATATAGGGTCATGAAGTAGTTTTACTGCTATCGTGTGCTCGAGAAGTAGTATATGTCTCTTCGATCGTACTTATATCATTGCCATTTCACATCCCATTTAATAAAGCTATTCATTTCAGTCAAATAATATAGTACCATAAGACATTCCAATCCATTCATAACATTTACCATAGTTTTACATTGCTTCATGAAGAATAAGTAAACATGAATCCATCCCATTATATATCATACAACAATGATAGTGATCATAGATTTTAACCATTTTGGCAGCCCCTTTTATACTTTTAAATATGTTTATAAGTGTATAAGATTGAGTAGTAGGGTTTTAAAGGGTATGGCCTAAAGTTTGGAAGCTTGAAACATGTTTCCCTTAAGTGGTCAAAACATGTAAGGCAATGCATTATTCATTTGGTATGTGATACTATTCATTTGGTCAATTGTTACTTTACTTTGCTTCATCCTTTTAGAGACCTTATAGGACTCATTATAAACCATGAAAAACATTTACATTTAGGCCTTCAATCCATGAATAAATCAAGGTAACAAACCATGTAAACAAAGTCCTTAACCATAGGAACACATAGTATGCAAATACACATTACAAAAGCTTTCATTTTGGTTTCTTGTCAGGGACCCCTAAGAATGGCATCCCCTTTTTGACTGCCTTATACTATCTTTTTTGAATGAGCCAAGTACCATAGGAAACTAGACTCAATAAGCTTTAATTTGAGCACTTACATAAAATTTTTAGACAACGTTAAGGTATCCAAAAGTTATTTCTAAACCGAGTCAAAATTTCTGCCGACGCAAAAATCCTGGTTTGCATACTTAAGGTTCTATTTCATTTTTCTTGTAACCAAATGCCAATTTCTTCATTTTTGTCATGACCTTCGGCTGCATAACATGCTCCCGTAGAATGATTATCAACTTCTTAACTGAGAAAGTCAATAATTATCTTATAAAGGATTTCATACATTCCGTAAATTTTTTATATATATATACATAGTACTAGTATACAAACTCATATTAATTGAAACAATTTATTATCCCAAATTATAACATCATAATTATGTCATCAAAGTTATAAGATACATACATTAATATTTTACATAACTTTAGTTTTGCCAAACTTAATTTATTTACTACTAGAATACTTTATTTAAGTAGTTACACGATAATTTATAAAGATAGAAGTCTGTAGGAAAACTTAAACCATGTACCAATAAAGTATTGATATGTCTAGCTACTACTTCTAACATTCTGATTCAGTGACTTTGCTTGGTCCTGCGTTTATCAATTGACAAACGCTGAGTATAAACTCAGTGGTGCTAGTTATAACAGGTAAAACTTAAGGTATTTATATTTCATACAATGTTGATGCGAAGAAATCATTATGTCATACATTTCAAACATCATGTATATTTCATTTGTATATCATGTCATATAGGTATGAATCATTTAGCATGACTATCTCAAAATATGATAAAATTCCAATCATAATAAGTATCAAATGAAGTTAATATATCATTTAATCATATCATGAATTCACATCATATGTCATGAATTATGAATAGTGCGTACATATGAGAATGCATTTATGCTATGCATTCTCCTTCTTATTCCTTGAACCATCATTTCATTTAAATGTGCATTTACTAGGTCTTTCATTATAACATAACTTTGATTCTTTACATATGAGCTCATTTAAGATCTTACTTTTCAATTATGTTTCTTTCATATCATGATAACATATCATTTTATTCC
>CANYBF012838259.1:0-10478 GCA_948192965.1 Dalechampia spathulata | reverse complement strand
AAACAAACTAGGTGGCGACTCCATTTTTAACTCGACGCGATCTTTCTAGGTTAAAGACCAATCAACTATGGAAATGCGCCATTGAGAGCAAGCACCACGACATTTCACGCCGAACAGCATGCAGCGCTCCCGCGTCCGGGGTGCGCTACTCTTACATATGTTTTCTATTTGATCTTATGGAGATGCCTTTCCAAGACTATGATATTATTTTGGGTATGGATTGGTTATCAAAGTATCAAGCAGTGATGGATTGTAAACAAAAAATGGTAACACTTCAACAGTCGGGTAGTGTTACTTTTCAGATTCGGGGAAATGTATCATTAATGATAGACAGACTGATTTCGGTATTGATGGCCCAAAGATTTCTATGGTAGGGTTATGAAGCCATACTTGCACATGTGACTAATACAAGATAGAAGGGAATACAGATATCAAAGATACCAACAGTTTGTGATTATTCAGATGTATTTTTGGATGAGTTGCTTGGTTTGCCACCAGAGAGAGAGGTCAAATTTGAGATTGAAGTTTTACCAAGGATAGAACCTTTTTCGATTATACCTTACACAATGGCACCAATAAAATTGAAAAAGTTGAAGACACAGTTGCAGGAATTATTAGATAAGGGTTTTATTTGGCCGAGTGTTTCCCCTAGGGTGTACCAGTGTTATTCATGAAGAAGAAAGACTGGACCATGAGATTGTGCATTGATTATAGATAGCTGAATAAAGTGACAATCAAGAACATGTATCCTTTACCTCGTATTGATGATTTACTTGATCAATTAAAGGATGCGATTGTATTTTCAAAGATAGATTTGAGATCTGGCTACCATCAATTGCAAGTTAAGGAAAGCAGTATACCAAAGACAGCTTTTCAGAATCGATATAGCCAATATGAGTTTTTGGTGATGCCATTTGGTTTAACTAATGCACCTATAGCATTTATGGCATTGATGAATACTTTATTCAAGGAGTACCTGGACC
Organism: Dalechampia spathulata; assembly: GCA_948192965.1. Lineage (NCBI taxonomy): Eukaryota > Viridiplantae > Streptophyta > Magnoliopsida > Malpighiales > Euphorbiaceae > Dalechampia > Dalechampia spathulata. The sequence continues at coordinate 9,495 of CANYBF012838259.1, read as the reverse complement.
AGTTTATGGTTGTGTTTATTAATGATATACTGGTTTATTCAAAGAGTCAAAAGCAGCATGATGAACATTTAAGGATTGTATTACAGAAGATGCAGGAAAAATAACTATATGGCAAACTATGAAAATGTGAGTTTTGGTTAGAACAAGTGACTTTCTTGGGTATGTGATTTCAGCAGAAGGTATCAGAGTTGATCCTAGTAAGATTGAAGCCATGGTTCATTGGCAGATTCCTAGAAATGTTAATGAAGTTCATAGTTTCTTAGGTTTGGCTGGTTATTATAGAAGATTTGTTAAGAGATTTTTGATGATAGCTACACCACTGACTACATTGTTACAAAAAGATGTTTTATTTGAGTTGAAAGATAGGTGTCAAGAGAGTTTTAATCATTTCAAAGAAATTTTGATACAAGCTCCAGTACTGACTTTACCAACACCCAAGAAAGATTATGTAATATATAGTGACGCTTCATTAAATGGGTTAGGTTATGTGTTGATGCAAGAATGGAAGGTGATTGCTTATGCATCAAGATAGTTAAAGCCACATGAGAAGAACAACCCTACCCATGATTTAGAGTTGGCTGATCGTGACTGAGACGACAGTAGTTTTATTTACTACTTCACTGCAAGTGTACAGATTACTGTAGTAAGATATCGATCCTACGAGGATTTAACAGTCTATCCATAACTACTTAGATTTCTAGTTTGTTTAAGTAAGAATAAGAGATTGGTATTTAGATGTAGTTAATTGTAAAGACATATAAGTAGAAAGGTGAAAATGGATTTTGGAATAAAAGGTAAAACAATTGATGAGGAACATGGGACTTGAAATCGTCATCGCCAAGCTAGAATAACCATCATGTGCGTATTGCTACCCAAGACATCCCACAACATCAAAAACCCTCTCTCGAGGTGAAATCAACTAAATCTCACTCTAATCTTCAGAATTCCTTAATCACATTCAGGGTCCTCCAATTAGGGAGACTATTTAAAAATCATACAAGAATTAGGAGCATGTAGATCTCTCTTACACACTGCTCTAACCAAAATGGATAAGCTTTCCACGATTCAACTCTCGCTGCAATCACAGAGCTTAAGTTATCATTTAGAAAACTAACCTTTAGGATTGAACATCTCTCAAGGAGCAAGCATTCTATAATCCAACTCTCGTTGCAATCACAGAGCAGAGGTTTTGCTTCTAAAATCAAACTTTAAATTTAAACATTCATAGCAATGTTAACAAGCACAAACAGTTATCCCAACAAGGGATTTAAAGATCAAATCCTATATAGAGTACTTAACCATTCATGGATGAAAAGAAGATACAAGAAGATAATGAAGAACAAAGAAAGACACTATTAAAAATTGCCAAAGTGGTTGAGCTGTTGCTGGTATGTATGGTCCTCTTTAACCCTAGATGCCATTCTCCTTTTATGCTTTGAGTAGGGGTCCTCTAGCTTTAACTTCAATTTATTTGTATTTTTGCCCATCTTGTTGATTGCCTTGCCCATGAGGTCTCCATTAAAACTTTTTGTCTTTGTTCCCCCCATGGATCTCATTTTCCCCCTCAATCTTCTGCAGATTTCATGCTTTAAATGGCTCATAATTAAGAAGTCATGATTGTGAATTTGCAAGTCACGATCGTGACTTGCTTGACTATGCTCGAGCTTCATTCTTTCTATCATAATCGTGACTTTGAATGTCACGATCATGACTTAGCTCAATGGTGTCCTCCTTGCATCCTTTCTGTCACCATCATGACTTTGAATGTCACGATCGTGACTTGCTCCTTGAAGTCCCAAAATGCATCATTTCTTCATTGTTACTTCTCTATCGCTACACACTTCAACAAACTCATCAAATTCTACTAAATCAAAGCATAAATGTGAAAAATGAACATTAAACACAAACTAAAAATAACTAATTAAACGTGCAAATTGACATACATCAACATCCCCACACTTAATTCTTTGCTTGTCCTCAAGCAGAAACAATACAAACAAAAACAACAGCTAAAAACTATGAAGTTGAAATATGCTTATAATATGGCAATTTGCATAAGTTGGCTTGGGCATCACTTAACTTGGACCCACTCCTCTTTATGCCACTCTTCTCATAACATTAACAATTTAATAGGTCTGGCAAAACTAAAAAGGTTTAACTTAGATAATCAAGCTTAATCATTCATATCATTGCACTATAAAACAAAATAAAACTCCTTTATCCTTGCTTAATCATGAGTGAGAGTAATTCCATTTTGCTTTGTTAAACTTGTTCTAATTGAGGATCATAAGGTTTTTATTCTCATTTTATTGCTTTTGTTTTTCTTTTTAGGTTTGGCTCTTGTTCGAGAGGTAGGTCTTTCAACTTGAGTATCCCACGCTTTTGGTGATGATCCTCGGTTACTCAACATTCTACCTTCCCTCGAGCGACTAGTAGCACTGTTCATATCATTGTGGCCAATGTCGGGCACCCCTCTTGGTAGCGGAACAGTTAGCATTTTGCCCTTTTATTATTATCTTCGCTTTTAACTTTTTTTGTTTCCTTACTCATTTCCTCTTTGCTTTGTTGTTTAGAATTACTTACACTACATGGCTCAGTAATTACTAACAAGTTGTATTCTATTTTATGGTGCAATCATAGAAGGACTAAGCTTATTATCTAGGCTAAACATTGATACCTTCACAATCCTTACTGAATTATTAAATTTATGAGAAAAAATAACAAAATTAGTGTGATTGTGAGTTAACTATGTCTAGCCTTCTAATACTCATGCCATATACAAGTAATTCCAATTTCACCAACCATATGTTGTTACTCATGCAAAAGATATAAGGAAAACATGCAGTTATAGCAACGGGTAAACAAAACAAAGCAAAAATAACAATTGGACAAAACATAGCAAAACACATCATCCCCATACTTAGAGGACACATTGTCCTCAATGTGAAGATACATAACATAACATAAACATGAGACATAACATGTAAAAAGAAAAATAAATGGTAAAGGGAAGTCTAGTTGCTTGGTGGTGGCGGCGAGCTTGGTGGAGAGGGTGTTGAGGATGGTACATTAATGCCAGAGAGTTCAAAGAATCTAAGCATTTTTCACCTTTGATAACACTGCTCACATCGTATCTTATTCACTGTGGCTTCCACATGGATGAGGTGAGCAATATTGTTAGCATTGCCATACTCTATTCGAAGTAACAGCACCTCAAATGAAGTGTCAACTGGTGCTCGTGCTACTTGGGGGTGAGCCTCATGCTCCTCCTGGTGTTGTTGCTCCTATTCCTCCTCCTCAGCAACACCTTCTTCTTCCTCCTCCTCATCATCATAAGATTCAAAGTCAATGTGGCTTTACTTAATGCCATCTTGGTCGGCATAAGCTTTGAACTGTACGCCGCGTTTGGTGGTGAGTCCTGCATCTTGCAAATACTTGGCAGAAAATCGTTCGGATGGTAGCATGGTTAGGTTAGACATCTCAATATCAAAGTAGTCAGCAATAGCAGTGATCAAAATCCTAATCCTAATTTCCTGCTACTCAGTCTCGCCATCCGCTGGAACCCTTTCATTAGATGAAAGATGGTGCAATAGGGCTGATCATTTAGCATACACCACATAGGAAAAAGTTCTTGAATAGATGCTTTGTTATTTTCTATCTTAGCAAAGATAGATACAGTCATGCATTTATGTAGTAAAATAAGGACAGGGTCCTTGATGAGAAGGTTAGGGGCATTGTGTGCGTTATAGGGAATGTGTCCTCCTGTGATTTCATTCTAGAAGGCCTTAGCCCTAAAGTCAGCTTGTGAAGAGGTAAGTCTGGACTGAGGGAGGTCTAAGATATCCTCAATCATTTGATAAGTCATTTCCATTATTTTACCTCATAGCCTAAAATGAATTCTCCCTAACCTATTATCTACTAGCTCGCAAGTGGTGTAGAACTCATGAGTGAGTTCTTTGCAGACAGGGTGCTCATTGACAATAAATTTGTCCCAGACCAACTTAGAAGTAAATGCTTTCAGGGGGGCTTGAGCCTCGAGTTGGTCTAGCAAATTCCAATCAAAATATCGAGGGAGGATTAGCTGTTTCTTATAGACTTGTGTGTATTTTCGTCCTTCCTTGGGTGAGTAGATGGGAAATGGAGCACCATATTGTTCTATGAAGTCATGTTGTGATTGGGATGAGGTGGGGGCCTTTCCCTTGCTTTGTGTGCGCTTAGCGATGTGTTTGACTCTCCTGGAAATTCTGCAATTGAAGTGGAACCAAGTTTAATCATTGGAAGAGTAAAATAATTAGCTTATGTAGAAACTAGGCTCTATCCCGATTGTGACATTAGAATTCATGATCGTGACTTTTAATTTTATTTCCCCTTTTTTTTCTTGTGAAGAAAATGGAAAACTCATGATCAAATGGCAAAATCACAACCTAACCCTGAAAATATTAAGCAAGACCCTCTCAAAGCACTATCAAATCATCATAAAAGATCCCCTTAAACAACCTAAAATGCCAAAATCCAACAATCAAGAACGAGAGAGAGAGAGAGAGAGAGAGAGAGAGGGAAACTTGTGAATAGAGGATGATTAATGGGAAAATTGCAGAAAAATTGAGTAATCTAATGTGAAAATGGCTAGAAATTGAGAGAAATCTTGTTTGGGGAGAAGAGGGAGCGGTTTGAGGTTATGGGCAAGTGAAGAGTTATGTTTTTGAAGGCAAGTCTCCCCTTTTATACTTAGAAAAATTTTGGTAGTGAGTTTTGCAAGTTTCTGTCATGATCGTGACTTGCCTTAGAAAATTTTGCTTGCCCTTTACTCTTTTGCCAAACTTTCTGTCACGATCGTGACTTGCAATGTCATGATCGTGACTTTCCTTACACTCAAAATTCTTTGGCTCATCTCATGCTCAACCTTCTTTCACGATCATGACTTGCAATGTCACAATCGTGACTTCCTCTTTTTATCATTTTCATTGCATTTTTCATTGTCCTTTCAATTTCTAATGATCAATACTCACAAGTTAATTTGAAAGCATCATCCTACACTTATAGAAACATGTATTCAAAAGGTTACAACACTTGAAAATTGACTAAAACACTATTAAAAACTCAAAAACACAAGTAAAAATGTGATAACGTGCTAAGTTTAAGGTCATCAGCTGGACCTTACCTCATTGTGGCTTAGTTTAAAGATGTTACCTTACTTGGCTACTGTGTTAAACCACCGAGATATACCTTACACCGCTGTCCATTGACCTTAAAGGTTTCTCCTTTATCATTCTGCAACTCTATCGCTCCGCTCTCAAATACTTGAGATATTTTGAAAGGACCGCTCCATCATGACTTGAGCTTTCCAGGAAATAGTCTCAACCTGGAATTAAATAAGAGAACATTATCACCAACACTAAATGTTTTTACCTTAATGTGTGCATCGTGCCACTGCTTGGTTCGTTCCTTGTATAGCCTAGCATTTTCATATGCCAAATGCCTTAGTTCTTCCAATTCTTGTCGTTGTAGCAGTCTTTTCTCTCCTGCTTTCTTCAAATCATAGTTCAGGTGTTTGATCACCCAATACACTTTATACTCTAACTCTACTGGTAGATGACAAGCTTTGCCATAAATCATCCTATAAGGAGTTGTTCCTATAGGGGTCTTGAATGTTGTCCGATATGCCCACGGCGTGTCATCCAGTTTTACTGCCCAATCTTTCCTGGATTCGCTGCCAGTCTTTTCCAGGATTCTCTTTAAGTTCTCGGTTCACTATCTCTTAAGTAGAGTTTCCAACTTTGCATTATATAAATGCACTCCTCCATCACTGATAAGCATTTTGGGTACCCCAAATCTAGTGAACAACCGCTTGATGAACCTACTGAGCACTCTACCATCGTTGGTGGGGCTAGCCACTGCTTCGGCCCATTTGGAGATGTAATCGACTCCCACCAGTATATACTTGTTTCCCATAGAAGTGGGAAATGGTCCCATGAAGTCTATGCCCCAAACATCAAATATTTCAACCTCCAGGATCGAAGATTGAGGCATCTTATCCCGCTTTGATATGTTCCCTATTCTTTGGCACTTATCACAGTGGAGTATATAATCTTTTGCGTCTTTGAAGAGTGTCGGCCAGTAGAACCCACATTCTAGCACCCTGCTAGCTATCTTGTTAGCTCTGTAATGCCCTGTATAAGATGAATTATGACATTGTGTTAGTATAAGTATCATTTCTTCTTCTGGAACACACCTCCTTATCAAGCCATCAGAACATTGGTGAAATAAGTATGGTTCCTCCCACTAGTAACTCTTGATGTTGGCAAAGAACTTCTTCCACTGTTGATACAAAACATCAGAAGCCACTATACTGCAGACTAAATAATTAGCCATATTTGCATAACAAGGCAGCTTCTTTTCCCATAACATGAATACAGACTCATCAAGAAATTCCTCCTTGATAGGATTGCTTTTTTCACCATCACTTTCATCCTTCTCCAGTCATGAAAGATGACCTGCAATTGCATTCTTAGCTCCCTTCTTATCTTTGATCTCAATATTGAATTCTTGAAGTAGTAACACCCACCTAATCAGTATGGCTTTACATCTTTCTTTGCAAACAAATACCTTAGAGCAGTATGATCAGTAAAAATAATGACTTTAGAACCCAAAATATAAGCTCTAAACTTATCACATGCAAAGACTACTGCTAGAAGCTCTTTTTTTATGGTAGTATAATTCAGTTGTGGTCCACTTAATGTTCTGCTAGCATAATAAATGGCATGCAACTTCTTGTCCTTTCTTTACCGTAATACACATCCTAAGGCAAAGTCACTAGCATCACACATGATTTTGAAAGGCAAAGACCAATCCGGTGAGGTTAACATCGGGGCTGTGGTTAAAGCATGCTTGAAAGTGTTAAACGCATTCAAACACTCAGCATTGAAATCAACTATAAGATCCTTAACTAACAAGCTTGTCAAGGGTCTAGCAATAATAGAAAATTTTTTTATAAAACGGCGGTAGAATCCCGCATGTCCAAGGAATCCTCTTATACCTTTGACGTTCTGTGGTGGTGGTAGGTTAGATATTACCTCAATATTAGCTTCATCCACCTCAATACCTTCCTTGGAGATCTTATGGCCAAGCATAATTCTCTCATCTACCATGAAATGACACTTTTCCCAATTTAGCACCAAATTCATCTCTTCGTAGCATTTCAAGACTCGCTTTAAATTTTGCAAGCAAGACTCAAAAGAGTCTCCAAACACTGAAAAGTCATCCATAAATATTTCCATAAAATCCTCAATCATATCTGCAAAAATAGCAATCACACATCATTAAGAAGAAGCAGGTGCATTACACAAACCAAAAAGCATGCGCTTGTAAGCAAATGTGTCGTAGGGGGCATGTGAAAGTAGTCTTTTCATGGTCCTGAGGATATATAAAAGTCTGATTGTATCTCGAATAACCATCAAGGAAGCAATAGAAAGAATGACCTACTATCTTTTCTATCATTTGATCAACAAAGGGTAAAGGAAAGTGGCCTTTCTTAGTAGTAGTGTTCAGCTTCCTAGAGTCAATGCACACTCTCGAGCCAGTCACTGTCCTAGTTGATAGCAACTCCTTCTTATCATTTTCTATCACAGTCATGCCTCCCTTCTTAGGCACACATTGGACATGACTCACCTATTCACTATCAAATATAAGGTAGATAATACCTACATCTAGTAGCTTGATTACCTCCTTTTTTACCACTTCTTTCATGTTGGGGTTGAGTCTCCTTTGTCTTTCACGAATAGGCTTGCAACCCTCCTCTAAATTGATCATGTGCATGACCATGTTTGGGCTGATTCCCTTAATGTCTGACAGTTGCCAACCTAAAGCTCGGATATGCTTTCACATCATCTTGAGCAACTTATCTTCCTGCACCAAGGTCAGCTTATTAGATATAATAATTGGTAATGTCTCATCGTGACCTAGAAAAGCATACCTCAAGTGTTTGGGCAAGACTTTCAATTCTAAAACTGGTGGTTTTTCAATGGAAGGGAGGGTAGGGTTAGTAGCTCTTACTAGAATTTTTGCTTTAGGTGACTCACTACATTCCTCACCTATTATCCCGGGCTCCTATACTATTATGACATTATGCACTTCCTCATTCATGACAATGGTCACACATTCATCAATTATGTCTACTTTCATGCTCACCTCACCTTCCATTGGCCGTTTCATTGCCTTCTTCATACTGAACACCAGTCGCTCTTCACCAATCCAGAGAGTGAGTTTTCCTGCATGTACATCCACTAATGCTCTTCCTATGTTCAGGAAAGATCTTCCTAGAATCAGGGGGAAGTTGACATCCTCATTGTAATCCAGCACCAAGAAGTCCACTGGAATGATGAATTTGTCCACTTTGACTAACACGTCTTCAATGATCCCAAAGCGGTTTCTTCACTGACTGATCTGCTAGCTGTATTACCATTGATGTGGTCTTGATTTCTCTAATCCCTAGCTTCTGAAAAATGGCATATGGCATCAAGTTGATACTTGTGCCTAAATCACATAAACATTTGTTAAATACCATATCTCCCACTTTACATGTCAAGGTGAAACTACTAGGATCCTATAACTTGGATGGAATTTTACTTGACAAAATTGAGCTACAGTTTCCTATTAGTGAGACCGGTTGTGTATCATCGATCTTACGTTTATATGCTAAGATCTCTTTTAAGAATTTTGCATATTTTGGAATATCCTGAATCATCTCAGCAAATGTCACATTAATTCTTAATTTTTTTAATTTTTCCATAAATGCACTAAATTTCTCATCTACCTTAGATTGTACTAACATCTGTGGAAATGGACTGGGGGGCATATACTTACCTGGTATGGGCTCCTTCTCCTTATACTTCTGCCTGGACTCAACTCCATGATCGTGGAGTTCATTGCTATGATCGTGGTAATGATTTTTATGCTCCTCATCCTGTATCTGTGAAGTTCTAGCCTCACCACTTTGTCGCACCTTGTTTTGGACCCAAGTTGACTTTGGGTTGATCCAGGACCACTCCAGGGTTGTTTCGGACCATTTCGGGCTGTTCCGGGCCAATTTTGGCCCGTTTCAGCTCGTCACCCGCCAGACTTGTGCGATCAAGCATGTCTGACCACTGCATATGTGCAAGCATACGCGATCGCGTATGTTTGTGGTACGCCACGTATGTTGGCATGTGCGATCGCATATGTCCCTATTAAATGCCCTAGGGCACCATTCTGCATGGGGATCCGGGTTTGGTAAAATTTTAGAGCTTTGAGAATTACGAGGTTAGGGTTTTCTGATGGCTGAAAAACACTCCTAAACCTAAAATTTGATAGTTCTAAGTATCGCACCCTAAATTTGAGCCTCTCGGATTGATTGGGATGAGTCGGGCTATTTCTTCATTGCTTTGCCTTTACGGGCATTCCCGGTTCATTCAGGTGCAATCCAGGGTTTGTTTAGGTTGCTTAGGGTATGTTTGTGGG
>CANYBF012837660.1:0-17260 GCA_948192965.1 Dalechampia spathulata | reverse complement strand
CCCTAGGCTGCCAAAATAAACCCTAAACGGGCCAAGCCCGGCCCGAAAGGACCCAGGATGGTCCGAAAGAACCCTAAATGGTCCAGAATTAACCCGGGATCGATCCGAATCAACACCGGTCCAAAATTAGGGTGCGACACTTAGGATTATTGGAATTAGGATTTTGAAGTGCTAAATCACGTCTGACTGCTGACAGCTACCTCGAGATTAGGTTTTTTTCTCGAATTACGGACCTCTTAAGCCAAATGGTCGAATTAGGGTTTAATTGGTGTCTGAGGGAACTTACCCGATCGGGTAAGTTAAGGAGGCGAAACGGGTAAGTGACTTACCCGATCGGGTAAGAAACATACCCTATTCGCTCCCAAAACTTACCCGAATGGGTAAGTGCCCAAAATGTCAGAAATTCCCCTAAGGCAGCCCTAAACTTGAATCCTGGAATGCATTGGGACAAACCGAGATGTCCGTGAGGGCAAAACGACGAGGAGATAAGCTCGATTCATCCCAATCAATCCGACCGATCCAAAATTAGGGTGTGACACACATCCTCCCGAAAGTGCTAAATAAAACCCTAAACGGGCCTAGCCCGGTCTGAAAGGACCCCGGACGGTCCGAAAGAACCCTAAATGGCCCAGAATCAACTCGGCATCGATCCGAATCAAAGCCAGTCCAAAATTAAGGTGCGACATACAGACAATTGAATAAGGTGACGATTAAGAATCGATACCCATTGCTGCGTATTGATGATTTGTTCAATCAGCTTAAAGATGCGGCAATGTTTTCTAAGATTGATTTGAGATCGGGATACCATCAATTACGGGTGAAGGAGAGTAGTGTAGCAAAAATGGCATTCCGGACTCGGTATGGGCATTATGAATTTCTAGTGATGCCGTTTGGTTTGACAAATGCACCTGCGGCATTTATGGCATTGATGAACATGGTGTTTATTGATTATCTAGATCAGTTTGTGGTTATGTTCATCTATGACATTTTGGTGTATTCTAAGACTCGAGAGGAGCATGATCGTCATTTGAGATTGGTGTTGCAACGATTGAGGGAGAAGCAGTTGTTTGGTAAGTTGTCGAAGTGTGATTTTTGGCTTGATCAAGTAGCGTTCTTGGGGCATGTGATTTCTGCAAAGGGAATCAGAGTGGATCCTAGTAAAGTGGAAGCTGTGCTTAACTGGCAGATCCCTAAAAATGTCAGTGAGGTTTGCAGTTTCTTAGGTTTAGCTGGGTATTACAGGAGGTTTGTTAAAGGATTCTCTATGATTGCCCTACTCTTAAGGACACTGTTACGGAAAGATGTTTCTTTCGTTTGGTCAGAGAAATGTCAGAAGAGTTTTGAGCGGTTGAAGGAGTGCTTGACACGAGCTCTAGTTCTTACGCTACCCACTCTAGGTCAAGCATTTATGATTTACAGTGATGCATTGCTAAATGGATTGGGATGTGTTCTGATGCAGGATCGAAAGGTGATTGCCTATGCCTTGAGATAGTTGAAGCCACATGAGAGGAACTATCCCACGCATGATTTGGAGTTGGCAGCGATTGTTTTTACACTTAGGATTTGGTGACATTATTTGTATGGTGAGCTCTATTATATGTACACTGATCATAAGAGTTTGAAGTATCTGGGTACGCAGGAAGAGTTGAACTTGAGGCAGCGATGCTGGATTGAGCTTATTAAGGATTACGACTGTGTGATAGACTATCACCCAAGGAAAGCTAATTTGGTTGCTGATGCTTTGAGTCAGAAGATCTTTGCCGGATTGAAACAGACCTCATTGGTACTGGTTTATGAGATGCACCAATTGAAGGCTACTTTGATGATGTAGTCTGACTGTATTCTAGCACTATTACAGATGAAGGTGAAACCTATGTTGACAGAGCAAATACAGAGAAGTGCAACTGGTGATGTGGAGTACCAGAAACAGTTGCAGAAAGTACAGATGGGTAAGACTACTTTGTTTACTATGGATGAGGACGGTAATTTAAGGCATAGGACACTATTGTATATCCCAGTAGATAAGGAATTAAAGAGACAGATTCTAGAGGAAGCCCATAGTTTGACGTATGCTTATCATCCCGGTAGTACTAAGATGTATCAGAATTTGAGGCAGTACTATTGGTGGGTTGGTATGAAGAGAGAGATAGTGGATTATGTGACTAAATGCTTGATTTATCAATGAGTAAAAGTGGACCATCAAGTGCCAGCTGGATTACTTAATCCGTTGCCGATGCCAAAATGGAAATGGGATTGCATCATGATGGATTTTATCACGGGGTTGCCGCTAATGCAAGTGAAACATGATGCAGTTTGGGTAATTATCGATCAATTAACCAAGATGACTCATTTCATTCCTGTGCATATGGATTACGGATTGGAAAGATTGGCAGAATTGTATATAAAGGAGATTGTCTGATTGCATGGGATTCCGTCATCTATCATGTCGGATAGAGATTCACGGTTTACATCTCGGTTTTAGGGAGCTTTTCAGAGAGCTTTAGGCTCGAAAGTACATTTCAGTACTACTTTTCATCCCTAGACCGATGGGCAATCGGAAAGGGTGATTCAGATTTTAGAGGATATACTACGTGCTTGTGTTCTCGAGTGGGAAGATAGCTGGGATCAATATGTGGATCTGATTGAGTTCACATATAATAACAGTTACCAGTCGAGTATACAGATGGCACCTTATGAGGCCTTGTATGGGCGAAGGTGTAGGATGCCTTTACATTGGGATAAAGTTGGTGAACGGAAGCTAATTGGACCCAAGCTTGTTCAGCAGGCCAAAGACCAGGTGCAACTAATTAAGTCCAGACTGAAAGTCGCTTCTGACAGACATAAATCATATGTGGACTTAAAGAGATGTGATATTGAGTACGGAGTTGGAGATAAGGTATTTGTGAAAGTATCTCCTTGGAAGAAGATTATGAGATTCGGTCAAAAAGGTAAATTGAGTCCTCCATTCATTGGTCCGTATGAAGTACTTGAGAGAGTAGAACCGTTGGCTTACAGGTTGGCCTTGCCACCGGATTTGGACCAAATTCATAATGTATTTCATGTTTCTATGCTAAGGAGATACAGATCAGATCCTACACACATACTTCCAGTGGAATCGATTGAGATTCGACCCGACCTGTCTTATTCAGAGGAACCAATTCAGATTTTGGCCTGGGAAGTTAAGCAATTAAGGAATAAGCGGATACCTTTGGTTAAGGTATTGTGGAACCATCACACGGGTCAAGATGCCATATAGGAACGGGAATCTATGATGCGAGAGCAATATCCCCACTTGTTCAATGGTAAGTTTGATTCTAATTTCGGGATGAAATTCCTTTTTAGGGGGAGAGAGTTATCACATCCACGTGAGTGATATGTCTAGTATACGTATAGAGGTCTGTATGCGTAAGTGTTTTATTATACAATGTTGCATTATTTGTGACGTATTCTTGGTTTTGATAGTATGTATGTATGTATGCATGTATGTATGTATATATGGATGTGTGCTATAGATGGTGGTGTTGTTTGTGATGTTGTCACCTTATTGGGAAGCATGACTTCTTGGTTGGATGAGGGACAGCTATTTAGTTGTGTTTAGGTTGGGTTTGGAGTGTTTTTAGTGGGTACCAAGAGAGTAAGGATCCAATGGGCGATGTCCTGATTTTTAGGAAGCGGTACAGGCATACAGATATCTGTATGGGCATACCAAGCTCAAAGGATTAGGGGTTGGAGTTCCTGGAAATGGTACGGGTGCACCAATCACTTGTACGACCGTACCGTTGCTCGCAGGAAAATAGGTTTTTCAAGAATTTGGAGGTGGTACGGGCATACCAAGATGGGTACGGGTGTACCATTGCTCACAAGAAAATCAGGGCATCATCACTTTTAGTTTGGTACGGGCGTACGAAATTTGGTACGGCCATACGTGACTTAAAAGCCCATTTTAAATAGATAAACATAAGCCTTTTCTTATGTTTATTTACCCTTAACGCCCAAAACCCTTCCCTAAACCCCAGGAGATAGTCTTCTTTGGTGCTGTGAAGCGTGTAGAAGCTTGTTAGATGAGGCTAGTGGTTTAGAGATGTGAATAGACGTTAGAAGTAGCTTGTGACAAGTTTATGCTAGTTTATACCGAGTGTCTTCTTTACTTCTTCTTGTGCTTTTAGGCCAAGTAGAGCCAAAGAATTGATGCTTAGGGATTAAATTCCCATATATGTCTATGTGGTTATGCTATGAGTTTGTTGATTACTTAGTATAGTATGCTCTGCTTATTATATCTCATTATATCGTTAAGTATAGGCATAAACATGACATGTGGGGTTGTAAATGAAAGAAAAGAGTGAGAGGATAGGAAAAAGACATGCTGGATCATATTTTACAGGATTCCATAATGGAATCGTATATCATATTGCCTCATACGGGAGTTGAGTCTCTAGATATAATGGAAGAAAGGGTTTAAGGACCTGGATAACAGTTGCCCTCCTTTGGGAGTTGAGTATCGGTACATACAGGGTTCTAGCATGGCAGGAAATTGTGCACAATACAGAGAACCAAGAGAAAGGGGTAATGCCAGAGAAGAAAAGAAAGAGAGAAAGGGGTGCAAGCACGACATTGCATTTTATTATGTGACTTGTGTATCTTGTATGTATGATGGTATTATGAATGTGTATGTTAACTAGCACCACTGAGTTTATTACTCAGCATTTATCAATTGATGGACGCAGGTTCTGAGCCTACTGTTGAAGGTCCCGAGAAGTTATTTCTGGTGTCAGCAGAGAGGTGGATCCGAAAGCAATCCTATTCTCGAGGTGGTCTGGGGACAGTCGCACATGCTCCATTTTTGTTTAGCTTGTTGTTATTTTGTAGCTTGTACATATCATATTGGCAGTAGTCATATGTATTCTAGTGGTGTTTTGTACAGACGAGATAACCAGAACCCTTGTATGCTAATGAATATATTTTCTTTTATATAAAAGAGACTTGTTCATTCATTTGAATGTATGTTAAGATATCAAGATTTTATATTAGCACGCTACGACGTTAGTACCACCATTTTACATGAGGTCCCCATACGACATCTATTTATGCATGTATACATATCCCTTGTAGTGTATATAGCGGTTTTCCGTATGGGAGGTCGTTATGTATGCTATGGGAGCATGTTACTCCAGGTAGGGGCTGGGTGTGACAATACCATAAACCTTTATATTATAATTTATAAAATGAATTTACATGCATAAGATATGTGCATAATTAAAGATAAAGAGGAACCTAGTACACTTCCATAAATGGAGGGCTAGCACCCTGATAAATAAGGTTCATACTTATTCAATACTAACTCTATAAACAAAATTATAGGGTAAGTGAAAAGCTCATCTAAAGACAAATATATTACTATAACATTTACAATTAGTGATTTATTTGTTATAAGTCAATTATTTCATAACTTCACCTAGGAATGAGACTTTATTAGAACGGAAAATGAAAGTTTATCTAGTAGTTTAGTTACTTGCAATCATGAAAAACTATAAACACCTATGGAGTATGTTGGTTTGATATGCAAATACAAAATGATACTTTTGATTAAAAATGATATTATCCATCCTTGCACACATAATTTGATGATGAGTTACAAATGCATTATGAATGGATGGTAATTAAGATGAATTAATTGTTTATGCTTAATGATTGTTAATTTTATAAATGTAATTACAAGTCATTAGAGAGGAATTACATATTAGAATTAATACTCTTCAATTTAAGTATGATCATATATGTTTATGATATGAAATTATATGTTGATAGAATCCTTTGATAAGTGTATTATGTGTTTGCATATGAGTTAAAATGATTATGATATGGTGAAGAATTGGTATGATCATGCAACATCTTACTAATATGAATACAAAAATATAAGGTAGGTTAGATTATAGATCATACTTAGTGGTAGCTTTGGATTATGGCCCCTCCTCAACAATCTTGGTAGGTTAGATTACAACCCTTATCTAGATAAACAATTACCTATTTAAGATTAATGGGTTGAACAATGTTCCTATTGAATGCATGACTATGAGTGATAATTATGATGATGTCATTCAAGAGAGTAGGGGTAAAGAATTGAATGTGGATATTATGAAACAAACATTATTAGCATCATAATAATTCCTCATTGCATACAAATCATATTGCTATATTAGTCATACAAGCTATGTGATATTCCTTTATGTTGATATGCTAGTTCAATATATGAGTTTATAACAAATGTACAAGGCATGTATATATTGAATTCTATATCGTTATGAATGAATTTTCAATATAAAAATAAAGTACATTAAATAATCTAAAGTCATTAATGATATTTTCTATTATTATATGAGTTTTTATTACTTAAAATGACTATTTGTACTATTTATGCATATTTAGGCACCATTAAGTTTCGTACTCAATGTTTATCATTTGATGAATAGAGGTTAGCACCATTGGGGTGAGGAAAGACTAGTCAATCATCAATAAGTGATATTTTCTAATTCAAAGACACATGGCTCAATATCCTCCAATGGTTTTTAATATTAATTATGTACGTAACTATCATATGTACATAAATAATTTAAAGGTAGTAATGTACAATCACCAACTCTAAAATCAATTCTTAAATTATGCTTAGGTTATTAGTTTACATAATTTAATATAAGATGAAAAATGTATATACGTGATATTGATATAGTATTGGATATGTAACATGTGTTAAGCATACTAACACTATAAATATGTTCTGTAAATAGGGAAACTATATTTTGCTAAAAAAATTTTGTACATATCCTTTATAGGATGATTAATAGATTTTAAATTATATAGGATTTATTAATAATTCTATGGGAGCATGATCATCGTGCAGGTGTAACAACAACTCAATCACCAGCAATCACTCATATCAAATTTATTCTATCATTTTATATTAGACATATTTAAGTTTTCAATTTTCTCTTTATTTTCTTGTAATTCTTGATTTATTTTTTTCATTTAAGGTATTTTCTTATTTTCTTAAGCTTAGTTCTCTAGATTAAACAAATATGAGATATATGATAATCTAATTTGAAGTTAGTTTGAGAAAACTTTAATTCTCTAGTAAGCTTACAAGATACATGGATTAATAAAAAAATATTATGAATAATTTTTTTGGTACACTTGATGGGACATATTAAGCATACTATAAAAAAAACTAAAAGTGTTTTTGGGAAAGAAGCTATTTTTGAGTTTTAAGACTTAGAAGTTCATACGATCATAGTAGGTTTCATAACTAATGGATCAAATTGAGAATAGTGCATTTCTCTAAGAAGTGGAAGTGGCAACAACTGCACATGCCTCCCCTTTAGTAATGCATTCTTAAGAGAAGATTTAGAGTTCATTAGTAGAGTAGTAATAACATAAACTCTAAAGGTTGTTATAGATGAGATCTTTTAAAAGCTTAAGATAACATTAACAATCATTATAGAGGATGTCAATTACAAAATGACTAAATCAATGGTGGGTGTTACTAAAACTCTTGAAAACACTTTTATGGCAATTTTTATTAATTATTGATAAAGGTAAATAAGGTTGATTCCTCTAGAAACACACAGGCCTCTAAAGAGCTTGGGGTAGAGAGAAGCCCCTTAAAGAAGTATTGGGATTGGGGAAACATATCAACCATCCCATAGAAGAGATGAAACTCACATTCTCCTAAGAAGTAACTATTATGGAAGTCACTAACTTGTTAACAGGCCTATGAATCAAAATTAATTTCATGGGTTCATTAATTCTATATCTCATCTTATTTACTATGATGATATATGATATGTTTTAGGCCTGGAGGGCAATAGTGGGGAAGACCATTTCCTTTATTGCAACCTATGTTAGTTAATGTTGACTCTATAAAGAAAGTGATCTAATAATTATATAGACTTAGTTTATGACAAATGGGATGTCTGGAGTTTCATAACCCTTACTCGATTTTATGGATAAAGAAAGTCATTATCCTAAGGGTTGTAAGATTTCTAATTTCTTCTTGTTTACTAGGGAAGATAAATAATTAACTATGGAGCATATTATCAGGTTTACCATTCAATGTAATGAACTAGTAAACTATGAAAACTTTTAAGTTACAACTGTTTCCTAACTCTCTTATAGGAGCAAATTTTACATGATTTTCAACATTTTCCAAGAATTTGATTTACACTTGGTAGGAAATGGAAAGGTAGTTACATACTCAAATTTTCAAAACTAAGCTAGAAGTTTATGTAGTTAAATTATCCAAGTCAATACAAAAGCCTGAGGAATCTACTAAGTACTTTATTATAAAGCTAAAAAAGCTAAGGAATAAATGCAAAATATTTTTTTCAAAAAGAAAGTTAATGAAGAGGACCTAACATGGGCTAGACATTAAGCTAATAAAAAAATTACACGGAATGGAGTTTCATGGTTTTTATGAAATGGTAACTAAGGTATTTGAGTATAAGGAGCTATTAAAGGAGGAAAACTATATGAAGAAGGTAGTTACAAAGACATATTATCAAGAGGTTCATCATGATAGGCTTGTAGTTTACCTTGTTTCAATTAGGTCATATATTTATCTATTGTTAATAAAATAAACAAAAGAGAAGAAATCTTAACCCCAGCAACCAATTTCATTTAATTTAAGAAAGATACAAGAAATTTTTAAACTTATCCTTAAAGAAAAACTCATCAAGTTACCACTAATCATATCATTCCTAATAAGGAGAAACTTTAAGGGAAATCATATTATAAGTATTACCACTATTGGACACATTCAATTAGCATATGTTGAAGTTTTTGAAATATAATATAAGACCATGTTGATAAGGAATCATAAAAGTTTTTAAAAAACTAAAGGCTTTATTGGTGGAAGAAGACTCATTTTTCCTAGTGACAATAATGAATACCATGACTTTAAACCTTATAGAGATGTCAAATAAAAGAGATATTTACAAGGAAGTTACAACCTATACATCTTGTAAGCAAAAATAGGTGGCTAAGACTTTTGGTAGAGGTATTGAAAAAAAGATTAGATGATTGGAAGACTAGTTTAGAGAGCTCAACTCAGAGCTTAAATGGAAAAAGGTAGTTATTGAGGTTTATAAAAGGATATCAAAGCAAATGTCAAGTGAGTCTAGAAGTTATAGAAGAATAAAGTTAAAGTTCTAAGGGAACTAACCTAGGTTCATGATTCCTCTAGTCTTAAGGGAATAATTGTAGCTTCTTAAGCATAAGAAATTTCCATAACCCTTGATTAATACAGAAAAGAGGAGGTTATAAAGAAGAACCTAACCAAAAAATATAAGGCTTTGGGAATTCATAAAGAATGAAACAACTTAGAGAAACAAGGGAAATCAAAGGAGAAATAATCAAAAAGCTTAGGATAGAAGGGAAAGGTTAGACCAAAGGTAAAATTTTGCATGAAGTTGATAAAGAATGATATGGAGTCTATTAGAAGTAGTGAGTATGCAAAGGACATAATTATGGTAGGTAAGTTTCCTATTCTTTTTGGTTGTGCGTCTTCTTTTCTTTTATTACCCATATATTTTTTTTAAAAAAAAGAAAAGAAAAGGAAGGAGTAGAAGCAGAAGAAAAGAAGGGGGAAGTTGAGTAAAGTGAAATAATATACACATCCAAAGTGGCTAAAACAATCACATCTTTAGCTTCTACTATAGTCAATGGAGTTACTATTAAAGTTATACATCTATGAGAGCTTGAATAGGTAGTGTTGGATAAACCATCAAAAAGGATGATAAAACATATTAAACCATTATATATTCAAGAGCATTTAATGGTAGCTTGATTTCTAGAGTTCCTATTTATAATCGATTAGCCATCAATATAATACCTTCAAGGATGCTTTGAGCCTTAGGGAATATGTTAAAGACCTCATTTCAATATATGTGTTTTACTTTTATTAGAAAGCTAACTAAGACTCTTGAAGTCTTATCCATTGAGATCATAATAGGAATAGACATATCTTTGTCTACCTTCTTTATCATAGACTTATCTACTAGCTATAAAGCATTTATTGGAAGGGATTGGATTCATGAAAAGTAGTATACACCATCCTCACTTTACCAATTCCTCTTATTCTGGAAAGGAGATGATATGGAGATAATTTAGGTAGACAATAAATCTTTTTATCCCCAAGTGGATGCAGTTAAAGTAATGTATTATGATGTTAATCTAGTGCTTATCAAGTTTATAGATCAAAAATAAAGGGAAAATCTTAAGTCAATGGTGGTAATAAGCATTAGAAGTAGATTTTAGAAGGTTATAGTGATTAAAAAATCTATGGAGATCATGTCATACTAGAGGTAAATTCCTAAAGTTATTATAGAAGAGGTTGATGGTTGACTTTATCTAGGAGGAAAAGGTTGTTATTATTTCTACAATTGTGAAAACAACATTGTAAACCATAAAGAGAGAGGTTCTTCATGGCGAGATAGGCATATGGTACTAAAGACATATTTAAAGAAGAGCCTCCTAAAGATCTAGATAAAATACAATGAGAAGACCTTAAGACAAAACCATCAAGGCTCAAGGAAGTGGAGTTGGAGTGTAAAAATCAAAGAAGATATAAAATGATTATAAATATTAAGATTCATTAGAAAGACAAATATTAAATGGCTAGCTAATTTAGTTCCTATTGTAAAGGAAAATAGCAAATTGGGAGTGTGTGTGAATTTTCATGATTTTAATGCTACCACTCCTCAAGACATTTATATCATACCAATCAATGTTATATTAATTAATATGATTACTATTCATGAAAAATAACACTTTAGGATTCTTTTGTTGGTTATAACTAAGTGTCAATTATTGATTCAGATATTTCTATAACTACCTTTAAAAGTCTAGTGGTAATAGGTATTTATAAATGGTTGGTGATGTTGTTTGGTCTTAAAAATATTGATGTCACCTACCAAAGAGTGATAAATTTAATTTTCATTACTTAATTGGTAAACTAATTGGGGTTTGAATTGATGATATTATGATTAAGTCAAAAACTGAAATTGGCCATATAAGTTATTTAAGAAATAACTTTGAAAGATTGAAGAAATACTAGTTAAAGCTAAACCCACTTAAATGTGTCTTTGGAGTGAGAGTTAGGAATTGTTAGGTTTTCTAGTGCATCAAAGAGGAATTGAGATTGATCAAAATAAAGCCAAAGCTATCATAAGGCAACTACCCTAAGCAACAAAATTAAGCTATAACAATTCTTAAGGAAAGTCAATTACCTAAGAAGATTTATTTTTAACTTAGCTGGAAAGGTAAAAAAAATATTCCAACCTGCTAAAATTAAAGAAAGAAGATGAATTTTAGTGGGAAAAGCACCATTAAGTTGCTTTAGAAAGGATATAGGAACATCTAAGTAAGCCTCTTATTTTAAAACCTTTTAAAGAGGGTTATCCTTTGAAACTCTACATTTTTATACTTATAGATTTATAAGATGTCTATTAGCACAAAATAATTTTGCATGTAATGAATAAGCAATCTATTATTTGAGTAAAGTAATGAATGATACAAAGACTAAGTACACACCCATAGAGAAATTATGTTTAGCTCTTTTTTTGCTTGCATAAAATTAAGAAATTATATGATTAGTGCTAAGATGTATATAGTGTCATAAATAGATTTAATCAAATATATGTTATTAAGTCCAATTATTACAAGTCAAATTAGGAAGTGGCACTTTCATTGGCTAAGTTTATATTAACATGCCTTCCTTAAAAGGTAGCAAAGGGTCAAGTCTTAGTAGACTTCTTGGTCGATCATCTACACTTAGAGATTCAAAGGAAGAAAGATGTTGATTAAGGTGTTTTCCACTTAGAAAAGGCTCCTTTAACATTAAAGTTTGATGATTCCTATATTGAGAAATGGTTGGGGTAGGGGTAGTTATCATTTCCTAAGTGGAACTAAGACTATAATGTCATTTAACTTGAACTTCAACTACACCAATAATCAATTAGACTTTGAAGCATTTATCATAAGTTTGGAAATACTAAAAGAGTTAGGTGTAAAAGAGCAACATATCATAGGAGATTCTTAATTAGTGTTGAGGTAGTTGATGGTAAGAATTTTACACTTCAAATTTAATTCCCTACCCTCTAGGACATAGCATAGAGGGGTAATAGGGTGTTAAACACTACGATTTGATGTTTATGATTATGAATTAAAATATCTAATCAATTGTTTAAGTTTATAATTATGTTGACGGGGTTTAAAGTTATATTAAACATATATAATACAAAATGGTGGTATAAGGTATTCTTTGTTACAAAGAAGGGTGAGACCAAGAAGAAAACATAATAACATTTATTGAACCTAATTTAGTAATAAAAATAACCTAGAATTAATGTTAAGTTGGAAACTTAGCAAAAAGTCATTAAAAGTAATTCTCATTAATAATTAATGATACTCATACATAGGACTATAAGAATTTTCATACAATACTGTTGTACATATGAATCATATATTCTATTCTAATAATTCTCTTTTCAAGTAGGCTCAAAAGCCTTTTATCTAGGTGATTATCCTACTTCCCATTAAGAAGAATAATTTTTATTATAAATTCTTAATTAAAATACTAAACATGGTGATCAAACATAGTTAGAAAATTCAAACACTCATACATAATCAAACCAATTCAATAATAATCATATACAACTTCCATTATTCAAGTTATCATCAAGATAAAAAGATAAGAATTAAATATTCAATACAAGAATAAAGGTAAGAAGGAGAGTTTGAACTACAAAATCTTGACACTTATTTTTTTATTTGAGTCTTGATAAATAGGATTTCCCTTAAATGACTAAAAGAAAATCCTTGTACAAATCTTTATAATTATAGAATAAATAAAAAGTATAAAGTAATTAACTAAAACTGAAAACTAAAAAAGAAAAGTTAAAACAAGTAATTGATAAAAGCCAAATAATGTCTCCTTTACTTTATCATTTCTTCAATTATAAATAAAAATGTAAGAAATCCTTAGAATAGCTCACAACTATAGCTTTATCACATGCTCCTTCCTTAATGCCTATTAGAAAAGTCATCTTTCATCAAGCTACAAAGCTTTGGTTGAAGAAGGCATAAGCTTTGATAAACTGATGTAATCTTCCATGTGTTATCGAATCAGCATACCATTCATGAGTTAGCACCCATAATTTATTTAGACTTTATAATGAGTCAGCATACAGCTCATGAGTTAAGACATAGCCTCCATTTTTCACTATAATAAGTTATTCCTTCTTCCATGAGTCATCATATAGCCTATGTCACAATACTTTACCAATATCACTTACAAATACTAAAATAACTCTTAAAACATATATATATTTAGCGAAAAACATTGAAAACATAAAGCTAAGGAAAAAAAATACTAAATCAATTGTATAATTTATAAAAACATAAATCAAATGTTTGTAAAACATGGTGAAATAACCCAAAACATATTAGGAAAAAAATGCAATTATCCATATTTAACAGCTTATCAGTATCATAATGTATTGTTGGCTCCTTATTTTATAAACGTAATTCAATTATTAGAGGATTTTAAGGAAGTCTCCTTTAACCTATCACATTCATTTCACATTAATATCTATAATCATACCAATATTTTTTATATTAAAATCACATTGAATGGTTAATATGATTGGTTATGAAAATCTAAGATAAACTTTGGAATAATTAGGAAACAAACAAACATGAACAGTATGTTGGACTCAATTGATGATTTATTTACTCACAAATGGAATGGTATAATATGAATCTTGAGAAGGCTAAGTAATTTATAGCTTTATTAATGAAATGTGCATTATTGGTGCTATTAAGATTAAAATTAGACCAAAGTAGCATATTAGAAAGGATACAATTTAATGCATATTTTTAATGATCTAATGTTTCAAATATGTATGATTAAATCACACTTTTGCATATATATATTCATGAAGAAAATATAAACAATGATATGATATGTAAATGATTTACGGAAACAAGGAATATTAGATATTGAATCAATGATATTAAGTAGATAGAGAATTTCATATATTAGTGTGTTTAACCAATAGAATAAATAAACATAAAGCTTTGCTAATCATAGGTTTATTTGTTCATTTAAATACAATTGTTGCATGCTTTCTAACATATCATACATATGCTTAAATAGTAAGTTATAAAGAATGATCAAGAGAAAGATGAGTAATGTATAATTTAAAAATGGTTGAATAAGATGCAAAAAGATATGTTTTGATGATTTTTAGTTATGAATGATATTTTATCATTACTATATGTGTGTATGCTATTTACAATGATTATTTATGTTATTTAAGAATGTTCAAGCATCATTAAATATACTTAATATTTATCATTTGATGAACGCATGTTAGCATTATGAAGTGTGGAGAGATTGATAAGTCATTAGCAAGTGATATTATTTTTAAATTTAGAGACACGAGACTCAATGTACTCTAATAAGTATAAGTTATGTTTGCTACTATTACATGTATATAGACATTATAAAGGAAATAATGTAAAATATTTAGCTCATATGTAATCTTCTAAAAGTAAATAATTTATAAACAAAACAAATTATTAACAAACTGTGAAAATTATATAACTTATATTTTGTATAGTTACCATGATAAATGGTATTATGAATAAATGATATGTCATAGATAGACAAATGCAATATTTGATGTGTAGTAAAAAAAGGTGACACACTTAAAGGATACAAATACCAAAAATATATATTATACATACAAGGAAGTTATACTCCATAGAAATAAAAAATAACTAAAAATTACACATAGGATGATTTATAGATTTAAAACAGTATGAGATTTATTAATCACTCTATGGGAGCATGTTTTACCATTTAAGTGTGCAAACCATGTACTAAGATAACAAAATTAGGAAGCTAATGAGTTGGCATATATGGTAATAGAATTAGATATGTCTAAGGAGGTGGTTCATTACATGGTACTAATAACAAAGAGAAATCATCCTTTAATTTATGAAAGAGGAATTGCCCTAAAAAGCCTTAATAAATACATAGGGAATGCAAAAGACTCAAGGGATATATTGAAGAGTTACATGTGTTATCCTAATGTTTAAGTACCCTTATATTGTGAAGGTTTAAGCTTTATAATATGTGCTAATCAAATGAGATCTTTTTAGAAAAGGTTTGATGGCTTATTGCTTAAATGTTTAGGTTTCCTCGATGCTTTAGAGGTGATGAAGCAAGCCTATGAGGGGATTTATAGGTCACATCAATCTAATATCAAAATGAGATGGTTAATACATAAACATGGCTATTATTGTTTATATATTTTAAAAGACTACATTAATTATACTAAAGGATCATGAGTTAGGAAACAATCTACTAATTAGGAAGGACCCTTCAAAATTTATCAAGTGCTAAGGGGAAATGTTTACTAATTAGCTAACTTGTATAAGAAATTTATAAATGACACGTCAATGGAAAGTATCTGAAAAAATGTTTTTCCTTCATATGGGAGAGTATTGGAAAAGAGTAATTACATACTAGTTATAGGTTAATGGCCAAAATTCACCTATAATACAAAATATATCTATAGTGACATAATGAATGTAGGATACTAGCCATAATTGAGCAATAAAGTAATTGATTTCACTATTTTCATGTACACAATATAAGCTAGCAAGAGTTAAATTTTCAACTACTAAGTCAAGCAAGAGAGTAGTAGGCATATCTATGCCATAAAACTAAATAAGTTATTAAATATATAAATACAAAGCTGGCATGATAAATGCCACTAGGTCAATCATATTATCTATCAAATAATAGAAAAATCAAAGATTTCTAGGGATCTCCATTAGGTGCAAGAGGTAGCTTGATCTTCCTTCAACGATTTCATCTAAGTAACTTGCTTTCGAGCCTCGATGAAGCAAGCAATAAGTGTATGGTCATCTCCACCTTCCATTTGAGTTGCTTATATTATTATTGAGTAGTTTCCTCTTAAGCCAAGTTAGTCATAAACTCATCCACTAAATGGGTGATCTCTGCCTTTAAGGTTTGGGTGCATGCTTATTTACTATTATAGCTCTATGTGGAAACATGTAAAATGTTAACAATAGCATTTAGCTCTATTATATCCCTCTCTAAGACCTTCTTATCAGCTTCAAAGGAAGCAATTTTGTTAGACAAGTGCACTAATGATATACTACTATCAATATAAGAGAAAAAGATTATGTTTTCCTTAAGATAGGAGAGGGCAACATCTTTATAGGTATCAATAAGGGAAAATAACTCCAAGCTAATGAATTACTATAATATTTTCTTTAACACATTTAATATCTCTCAATATAGCTGATTGTAAGTAAAACTAGAGGTTGGAGAAGGGGCTACAATAAAAGAGCAATTTAAGCCTTAAAGTGGAACCCGATATTAGGGGAAAGATAACATATAAGCGTATTTAGTAGCAAGATCATGAAATATGAAATGGTGTTAATGTTTGAATACTATTAGAATGAGCAACACCAATCATATTGAGAGAATAAGTAATGAACTAGACATACAATGGAAGAGCTTAAGGAGGAAGGATGCTTATCACTTTATGAGCTAGTAGGAGAATTATAGGTGGTTAGAGGAATGGGTATCTAGTTATATGAATCTTCTTTAATAATGCCATCATCTATAGTAAGTTATGCTAATGATTGAAATTCATTTTCCTCTAATGATGATAGCTCAACATGAATTTTTCTCATAGTAAGAGTAGCAACTTGATGTTTGGTTAATTTCTTGGTAGGCTGTAATGTTGCTTTAAACCTTCCTTTAAGTTTCTTATCCTTGCATTTTGAGGAGAGAAAGGAGAAAACATGTTTTATATGAGCAAGGGTACTTGTAAGAGTAGGGCATCCCGGACACGGGAGCCCAGCACGCTGTTCGGCGTGAGATGCCGTGGTGCTTGCTCTCAATGGTGTTTCCCATTTTAATTTTGAAAACAAAAGCTTTTTGTAATATGGAGTCGCCACCTAGTTTGTTTTGTCAATTCAATTGAATGACTAAAAGAAAACTAGGAAATAAAACCCGGGCCTTCATGTGTTGGAAAGCGGCCTGAATTTCTTCAGAGTTTGGGTTTGGGGTTTCAATTTATTCGTATTCTATCTTATTATGTTCACTTTGTTTAATTTTAAAGAAAGTTCCTAAGCACGCATTTAGGTTTAAGTTTGTTTAGCATAC
>CANYBF012837529.1:0-18011 GCA_948192965.1 Dalechampia spathulata | reverse complement strand
ATATATTTATTTTTTTGGTTTATATATATATATATATACAAGTATTGTATTAAAAAAAAAAATAAGTAAAGAAATAGTGGAACCGTCGATTTAAGTCAAACTATTATTTCAAGAAATAATAAGGATAAAATTTAATGATTTAAAAATGTATAAAATTAGTATTAAAAATAAGAATACTAGTGACTTGTGTTATAATTAAAGATATCGGAAGATTAAAGATGAAATTTATTACTAATAAAAGATTAATATTGGTTATGGAATAGGTAAAATCAGTGGAAAATATTCACGTGTCACCAAGGGATATTAACAAAGGAAAAGACATACCAGGTTTGTGCTAGATTATGTAAAGTCCTCGATCACTAAATAATCATCGGGATGAAAGTTTGGTAATGCAATTGCATTACAATAATTTAATTTAATTATGCATTTTATATTTATCATAAACATAAGCATTTCTCATAAACATGACATAGCATGACATGGTGACATAAGGAGTAAATAAATATGATGCAATACGAGAAAAAGGTTTAATGATCATTGCTGGGCATAATGGTATAAATTCCTATGCAAATAAAAGAATATTTTATCATGAGTTACATGATATGAGATTGAATTTTAAATGAGCTCATATGTTTTGAAATAAAATTACAGTATAATGGAAGACCGAGTAAATGCAAATTAATGAATATGATGAATGAGGAATAGAGGGAGAATGCATAACATAAATGCATTCTCATATACACATTGTTCATAATTTCATGATATGATAATGTAACTATAAGTGCATACTTTTATGACATGTTATGAGAATAAAATATATTTGTTGTTTGATGTGTTTATCATTTGATAAACGTAGGACCAAGCATGGTTGCGAAAACGAAACCTCAGTAAAAGCAGCTGGACATATCAACGTTTCGTTGGTAAATGATTTAAGTATTTTTACAGACTTCTATCCTTATTAAATAGCATACAATGATTTAAATAAAGAACTCGGGCAGTCAAATAAGTCTTTTTGACAATAAAATATATGAATGTGTAATCCAAAATCATAAATAGTTTGAATATTTATAAGATGTATCTGAGTATGATGTAAAAAAAAATATGGAATGTATGAGTTCCTTTGTAGGATAATTATTAATTTTCTCCATTAGAAAATTAATTGTTATTCTACGGGAGCATGTTATGTAGCTGGAAGTTGTGACAAGAAAGGTTGCGGCTTTTGCTAGTTTTTAGGAGGTATGCAAGCGCACTTTAAGAAAATGTAAAGGAAGTGGACAGATTCACTTCTAAACTCAAGCTTTGCATGAACAACTTGTTATTTTCATGAAGTTACAGAAGTAAGATGGAGTGGGAGTGATAAGGGAGTCTGCTGGTTTGAAGGATAAAAAAGAAAATTATGTTTGATGGAAGTAAGAGGCTAAGAAGAAGATAAGAGATGAAAGAGGATAAGGAAAAGAATGAATGAGTGGAAGAGAAAGGAAGTGGGGTGTCAGCTAAATAAGGTTTTAGCTGCATTATTAAATTAAATTAGGGTTAAATGAAGAAGGAATTCGGATGAAATGAAGTCCATTTGGATAAATTTCCAATTTAGTCTCTATATTCCTCCAAATTACCCTTTTTAGCCCCTAAACTTTAATATTTTTGTATTTTGCTTAAATCCGCCAATAAAATTTCTTAAATTTCATATTATTTACCATAATACATCATATTTTAATTATAAATACCTTCCAACAATTTTCCCAAACCAATTTAATTAATATTCTTACACTCTCTCTCTATCCATTAATACCACTCCCTAAACTACTTTTCCAATTTCCTATACATTTTTCCATATTCCAATCCCACTTTCATTTAATTATTATATTTAAACTATAATCTAAATTATTCTATTCCCATTCATATTTATCTATTTATTATCTTCCATAACACTAATTTTCTTATTTTTTACTTATGACATCTTTTTTAGCAAATATGACATCATAATGTCATCATAATTAAAATTAATACTTTTACCTTTTCTAATATTTATATTTTATTATCTAATGATACTAATTCATCCTTATTTCATAATTTTTCATTTTCCAATAAAAATTATAATTTATTCCACTCACTTACATCACCATTACCTCATTATGACATCATAATTAATTTTTAATTCAAAATTTTCAAAATTTGCATATACCTAATCTAAGTTAATACAAGCATTATGGTCAAAACCATTAAATCAAATTCAATGTTTTTAATATAGAAATCATCGTTTTAGCGCCATTTAGGGTCCATTTTAGTGGTTACGGTAAAATTTTCAATTTCCATTTTTGAGCTTTAAACTCAGTTCTTATCATATACTTATCAACATAACCATAATTTCATATCATTTCCACACCAATAACATATAAAACACAACATAACATCAATTTATGAATGCACAATGAAGCACTAAATTCAAGATGTGACATTTACAAATTTTAAACTATACTTTATCATACAATAACATGTTAAGCATGCCAATGCATCACCTTACACACATGAATTCCATCATTGAGCTTCATCCAAAGCATTCAATAAAAGCATACCAATTCTTTTCCTTAAAAATTTCCTTTTGATTCATTATTAATAACATACATAACTGCACCTCTTCTTAAAATGGTTTAAATGTTTACTAACATTTAAGCTTTGCAATATATCTAATATAGTCCTGAACAAGTGCATAAATATTTCTAACTTACCAAGTTTAGATTTGTACAAATCAAGCTTCTAAGCTATTCTTTCACTTCTTCCTTGTCATCTGGCTGTAAATCAATTCTATCGAGTATTATAGTCTTTAGGTTTGTAGGTTTCCATGTAATTAGAGAAGATGATATATAATCATCTTTGCTACCCCATATTAGACAGAGCAACAATATTTCTTTATACGATAATTTTTATCCTACCTACCTTATGAAAGTCAACATAGTAGCTTATTGACCATAACTTAACTAAACTCTGGTATAAAGAATCATGTATACTCATTTCAACCACATTTCCCTTAATTTGATGGTTACATAGACTATAATATATATATCTATAAATAAGATTTTAATTCAACAATCATATATATATATATATATATATATATATATATATATGTATATGTATATGTATATGTATATGTATATATATATATATATATATATATATTTATGTATATATAAAAAAATGATAGACTTTAATCACTTAAAAGCATAGTAATTATATTAACATAATGAATATGACAACTTAAGTTATATGTCACAATTGATACATCATACTAGTAAACTCATTGCATTAAGTTATACAACTAATATATATAATTTGTCACTGTTCCAATGTAATTTCATCTTGCTTAGAAACTAAATTTTATGATAACATAAAACTTTGTATACAATTTTTCATTGAATTTTTTTGTTTTATTTTTTGTTATATCATTTAGCACTTCTTCACTAAATTATTATAAAATATATATGATTTAACTAGAATTATTAACTACAACCATTTTAATACCTATAAATAAATAAAATAAACAAATAATTAATTAATTAAATAAACTATTATTATTATAATTCTCTCCCTTTAAAGAAAATTTCATCCTGAAATTTAAATCTTACTAGTTTATGAATAACTAGGGGTACTATTGTCTCATATCCACTTCTCATTCCCAAGTCACTTCTTGACCTATGTGATGGTTCCACAACACTTTCACCAAAGGAATCTATTTATTTCTCAATTATTTCATCTCTTTAGCTAGAATAACCATTGGTTCTTTACTATATGTAAGATCAGATTTAATCTCAATAACTTTTGCAAGAATTATATGTAATGGATTTGAGCTATATCTTCATAGTATAGAAACATGAATCACATTATGTAATTGATCCAACTTTGGTGGTAATGCTAACTAATAAGCTAGTGGCCTAAACCGTTTGAGTACTTCATATGGTCCAATGAATCGAGGACTCAATTTACGCTTATGATCAATTCTCATTACTCGTTTCTAGGGTGATACTTTCAAAAATACTTTATCTCCCACATTGTATTCAATATCCTTATATTTTAGATAAATGTAAGACCTCTATCTATCAAATCTAGTTTTCAATCTTTTTTTGATTAATTTAACTTTATGTCTAGTTTCCTTTATCAAATCGAGTCCTATTAGTTTTCTTTCTTAACTTTATCCCAATTAAGTGGTGTTTTACATCTTCTTCCATATAGCGCTCTAGATGGAGCCATCTGTATGCTAGATTGATAATTGTTGTTATATATGAATTCCATTAATGGTAGGTATTTATCCTAGCTGCCTTTCCATTCAAGAACACATGCTCATAGCATATCTTCTATTATCTGTATAATTCTCTTAGATTGACCATCTATCTATGGTTGAGAAGCTATACTGAAATATAATCTGGTTCCTAAAGTTCTCTCAAAATTCCTATGAAATCTCAAAGTAAATCAAGGATCTCTATCTAATACTATAGATACTAGAACTTTATACAACCTAATAATCTCCTATATGTAAAGTTATGCTAACTATTGTAGTTCATAATCTATCATCATAAGTAAGAAACGTATCAACTCCATTAATCTATCTATTATTACCTAAATTAAATCATGTTTCCTCCTATTTCCACTTTTATTTCCACTCTGGTATAGGTAATGGATTAAGCAATCTAGTTGATACTTGATGTTCTACTTTTACTTATTGATAAGTCAAACATTAAGTAATATATTCTGCAATATTTTTCTCCATCCTATCCACTAGTAATGTTGTTTCAAATCTCTATACATTTTTAGACGACCTCAATGATAAGAACATAACGAATCATGAGCTTTTTGAAGTATCTATTTCTTTAACTGTTTGTTAGCAGGTACATATTTCCTATTTTTATACCATAACAATGCATCAAAATCAATATAATAGTCTGTTTCCTCACCTACTTATACTTTATGCATTTATTTTTAATACTCTTCATTATTCACTATAGTTTCTTTTATCTGATTAATCAATATTGGCTTCACCTATAGTTTTGCAATTATACTACCATATGCTAAAGTTCAAATAAAGAATTTAGTCGGTGCCCTTCTCAAATTAATGGTGTAACTTGTAAATTAACAAATGATTTCCTACTAATTTCATTTATCACTAGATTAGCTCTCTTTAGGTGATAATCAATTAAGCAATCATATTCTTTAATTAGTTCTATCCAATATCTTTATCTCATATTTAGCTCTTTTTATGTACACCCAAATATTAGACTTTTATGATATACATAAATGTAGCCTTTTTCTCCATATAAATAGTATCATCAGATGTAATGCAAATACTATAGCTGCTAACTATAGATCATATGTTGGATAATTCCTCTTGTGTGTTTTCTTCTATATGGAAGCGTATGCTATTACCTTCTGGTCATATATTAGCATATATCCTAAACCATTTAGAGATGCATGACTATATATAACATATTTTTTACCTAGAGTAGGCAAAGTTAACTCTGGAGCTTAAGTTAATCATTCTTTCAGCCAATTAAAACTCTTTTGACATGTATTCATCCATTTGAAAGGAACATCCTTTTGAAGTAGTTGAGTATGTAGTACAACAATCATGGAAAATTCCTTGATAAATAGGCTATAGTAACTAGTTAAACCAAGAAAACTATGAACTTCACTAACATTCTTCAATGGTTGGTAGTTAATGACTACTTTAATTTTACTAGGTTCCACTCTAATACCATTTATTGATATCACATGCTCAAGAAATGACAATTGTTCTAGCCAAAAATCATATTTAGACATCTTGCCATATAGTTGTTTCTCCTGTAATGTTTGTAGTATAGCTTGGAGATACAAGTCATATTCTTCTATATTCCATGAGTACACCAGAATATCATTGATAAATACAACTACAAACTGATCCAAATACTATTTGAATACAATATTCATCAATGTCATAAATGTTATTGGTGCATTAGTTAACCCAAATAGCATTACTAAAAATTCATAATGACCATGCCGAGTCTAGAATGCAATTTTTGTTATGCTATTATCTTTCACCTTAACTTAATAATACCTTGATTGTAAATCAATCTTTGAAAACACTATAGCATCTTTCAACTGATCAAACAAATTATCAATCTATGGTAAGGGATATTTGTTCTTCATTATGACTTTATTTAGCTATTTATAGTCTATACATAATTGTAGTGTGCCATCTTTCTTTTTAATGAAGAATACTAGTGCTCTCCATGGTGATACACTTGGTCTAACAAATCCTTTATCTAATAGTTCTCATAATCGAGTCTTCAACTCTTTCAATTCTATCAATGACATCTGATAAAGTGTAATTGATATTGGCTCTATACATAGCATTACCTCAATTTCAAACTCTAGCTCTCTAACTAATGAAAAACTTAGGAATTCTTCTAGAAAGACATTTGGAAAATCACAAACTATAGGTATTTCACTAAGCTTCAGCCTTTCTATCTGAGTATCTATTACATATGCTAAAAATGCTTCATAACCTTATATTAACAATTTTCTAGTAATAATTGTTAAGATAATAATAATAGTTGTTGGTGGTTTAAAGCCTTGTATCTTGATACTAGTATAAATAAGATCTTTGAAAATCACTGCCTTTAATTTATAGTTAACCACTGCTTGATTTTTTAATAACTAGTCCATCCATAGTATCATATCATATTCTTTAAATGATATTTTGATCATATTAGATAGAAAGTTAGCATCATGCATAACCAATGGGTAATTCCTATATATCAGACTAACAATGATAACTTATCTTAGTGGACTAGATACCATAATATCATATCCTAGATTTTTACAGTTCAAATCAGATACATAAGCAAGTTCAACATTTATGTATGAATGAGATGATCTAAGGTCAAGTAAAATTAATATCTCATGATCAAAGATCATAAAATTACCAACTACCATATATGTAGCTGATGCATCCTCTTGTTGATGCATAGTATAAACTCTAGTTGGAGCTCCATGGGCTAAACTTGATGTGTGCCATCATGCCATATGTTTTAGAAGTTTTAGTTTATGTTTGTGCATTGATTTCATTACATTTTGCTTTGATTATTGTGTTTTGTAAAATTTGATGTAGGTATTAAATGTGTAGCTTTAGAAGGATAAATAAGAAGAAACAAGAAGTTTTTGTGCATAGAGGAACAACTCAACGATCATGGAGCTCAGTGCCATGATTGTGGCAGAGGAGCCAAGGAGAAAGGAGCCTACTAGAATTTTCCACGATCGTGGACTTCAACTCTACGATCATGGAGTCAAGTCATAAGAGAGGAAGAAAGCTATAGGAAAAATCCACGATCATGGACTCCAAATCCATGATCATGGATTTACAATTATTGGGCAAATTGAAATATGACTTGACAGAAGATAGAGTGCAGAAATGGATTCCATGTGAAGAGCAAAACCAAAAAAAAATCTTAAAGAGCATTGATAGGTAATGGAGTCCACATCATGGAGAGAGTAATGGGCAAAGAAATGGACAAATCTAAGATGGTGCAAGGTATGACCTCCAGTTAAGGATTTAAGGAGAGACCATTCACCATTTGCGTAGGAAGAGGAGGAAGAAGAGGGTAGGAATCAGGGTTCCAGCAGTTAATTTGTGTAGTTTTCTCTATGCTTTACATTTTTCTTCTTGTATTCCTTTAGCCATGAGTGGCTAGCCGCTTTTATTAGGATTTGATTTCTGAAATCCTTAGTGGGGATAACTAATTATGCTTATTTCAACATTACTATGAGTGTTTAATTTTAAAGATTGGTTTTAGAAATGAAACCTATGCTTTATGATTGCAATGAGAGTTGGATTATAGAATGCTTGTACATTAAGAAATGGCAAATCTAAAGCTTAGCTTCTAAATGATTTCTTAGGCTATGTATCTGCAACGAGAGTTGATTTACGGAATGCTTATTCATTTTGGTTAGGTCGGTATGTACGAGAGATCTACATGCTCCTAATTCATGTATGATTGGTTGATAGTTTCCCTAATTAGAGGACCCTGGTTGTGACTAAGGAATTCTGAAGGTTAGAGTGAAATTTAGTTGGTTTTACCTCAAGAGAGGGTTATCAATGCTGTTGGATATATTTGGTAGTAATTAGCACATGACTGTTGTTCTAGCTTGATGATGATGATTTCAAATCCCATGTTTCTTATCATTATTTCATCTTCTTATAACTGAGTCCATTTTACCTCCTCATTTACTTACCGTTACATTAGCTTACTTCCAAATACCAAACCATTATCATTGTTTAAACAGACTAGAAAATCAAGTAGTGGTGGATAGGCTATAAATCCTCATGGGATCTATATGTTACTACAAAAATCCGTATGCTTACAGTGAAGTAATTATAAAAACTATTATCATCTAACTAGTGACCAAAACTCTGATTAACTGAACCCTAGCTATTGCCTCTACCTATCTTGGCTTTACTCCTGCCTCTGGCTCTACCTCTATCTCTATCACTAGATTATTAAACTATAGAAGTGGGTCTAATAAATGTATTTTATTTATAACTACCTCCTTCTACTATAGTGTGTAAAGGCATAACTCCAGGAGTTGTACAGTCTCTAGTAAAGTGACTTGAATGCCTACATTGATAACATCCTCTAGTTACCATTCTGTAAACTCAAGAATAATATCTATTACAAGTGGGACATTGTTTAAAACTTATGTCATCTTATCCTGATGACTAGTTAAATTATGATCATCTAGGTATCGGTGGTCTATAACTCATTTGTTTAGGCATGAAAGGGCTTTTGAACTTCCCTCTCTTATTGTAATTGGTAGATGAACTAGTACATTTTACCAATTTTCTTGCCTGCTTAGCTCTGCCTTCTTCTTCTTCATTAATAGTACACTCCTGTCTAATTACATTAGCTATTAATACAGAAAAATCCTCATAATCAAATCCTTGTACCAGTGCTCGAATCCAATATCTCAATCCCTGCTCAAACTATTTACATCTCTCTCTACTAGTAGCAAGTATGCTAGTAGCATAATAAACTAATCATGTAAATGCCCTCTCATACTCAGCTATTGTCATGTCTCCTTGTCTTAGGCTAAGGAACTCTTGTAATTTCTGATAAGTACATGCTAAGGGAACATATTCTTATATGAGCTCCCTTTGAAAAGTCATCCTAGGTCAACACTGGTGGCTCTATTAAGCTATTAAGTACCATCTTCCACCACTCGAATCATCATAGAGTAGTGAAATAACATACTCAAATTTCATCAAATTTATGCAATCAAGCTTCCTCAATACCTATTTAGTTCACGCTAACTATATATTTATCATATAAAGATCTGTAGTACTAGAAAAATATGCTTCCCTATATAGTCTTAGTTTCTCAAAATCCTTCCAAGCTGGTTTTCTATCTACTATCTATGGCTATAGTTGTATAATTGGGGTTGTTTAGCCTTGTAGCAAAATATTAGCTATGTATGTAGCTACCAGATCTACTATGGATGCCAT
Source organism: Dalechampia spathulata (assembly GCA_948192965.1). Taxonomy (NCBI): domain Eukaryota; kingdom Viridiplantae; phylum Streptophyta; class Magnoliopsida; order Malpighiales; family Euphorbiaceae; genus Dalechampia; species Dalechampia spathulata. The sequence goes on along the minus strand of CANYBF012837529.1, from coordinate 8,485 downwards.
TGGCTATTTGATATGAGGCACCCTCTCTATTAGTTCAACTTCCTCTATAAGAATTTATCCTGCCTTAGCTATATTATTGAAACTAAATGTATCCTTTTATAGATCATGATTACCTCCACCTTCTCCCCTAATTACCATAGTCCTATCAATAATTTCTACCAGCTCTATAACAAAATCTAATCAAATCATACTAGTTAGTATCAACATTATCACATAATTCCTAGCTATGCAATGTATCAATTATAGGTAGAAAAATTAAAATATAACACAATTTTCAAATTTAATATCACAAGCTAACCATAACTCTGGTACTACTATAGCATATTACACCTGATTAGTGAAAATATGCTCCCGTAGAATGATTAATGAAAATTATGTGATTAGGAATTCATTAATCATTCTACAAAAGATCTATAAAACTTTTTTTATTTTGATGGAATATATCTGGTCTGTATTTGCAACTATTAATTTTATTACATATGACTTATATTGTCATTTATTCATAAAAATATCTACATTTAAGTTATAGCGTGCCATCAAACATCTATTAAATATATATAATATTCTTATAATTTAAATAAGCCATAAGTTTGATAATTTTAATGTCTCTACTATTATATGAACATAAAATATTTTATTACCCATAAATTGTATAATCATAGTTGCATAATAAAACACTCGCTAGGAATATATTATATTATCTTAAATGTGTTTTCAAGGGTCGTACAAGACTCAAACTATCCTGATTGCACTGGTGCCTCATTGATTTGAACGTTCCTTTGAACTTCTTTGACTTGCATTCATCAAACAATAAACGTCGAGTATAAAACTCAATGGTGACTAATAATAATTGTTCTAGGAATAAAATTCTTTTATCTTTTTATAATAAATATAAATAATTAATAAAATAACTTAACAAATATACATGATGATTTATCATAATAAATATGGCAACCAATTAAAATTATACAATCAATAATGAATTACCATTATAATAATTCTCTATAACTAATTTTGTATGCCCTTCATCATTTTCATGGGTCAACCATATTATTACATTGTAAATCAATAGAATAATAATGATATGCTATATGTCAATGAATGCAAATATGAATTGTATTCCTCTTTTCTCATAGCAATGATATGTTATATGACCATGAATGTAAAAATGGATTATATTCCTCTGTTCTTAATTATGTCATCATTTCTTTATGAATTCACCTTTTCTTTTTATGAATTTGTTCTTAATTATTTCATCATTCCTCTATGGGGCCCACTTGGAATGGAAGGGAGGTATATCCAAAGGGCTAACTCAAGGTGTGACATGGACATATGGTAGGGTCATATAGAATGGAGTTGCGATCGGATGATTCTAAGAAATGGTCCAACCAACCTTTTAGAGATCAGGTTTGAGTGGTGAAAATCTATTAGTTTCAAGTTATCAATTTTTATCATAGTAAGCAATTAACTTTACCTAGGCAGGCAAATTACATCCATAAGCATGAATGTAATTATACAACATATAACATGGCAAAAGATAAAGGATCATAACAAATAAAGCAAAATAGTAAATAAAGTAAATCTTAGTAGTAAAGTAAAAAAATAATGGCTTGCATAAAGGTATAAGAGATAGGGGAAATACATGCAAAATATAGCAAGACATACTTGCGAGGGGAATTAAATAAAATAGGAGTTTATTCTATTACAAAGGATCTTCAATGACACGATCTCCTCCACTCTATCTGGGAAAAGGAAGTTAAGGATCTCGAGTAGCATGAACCAAAATGAATGAATAAAAATGTAAACAGATAATATTAGACAACAAAGAGGATTTTGGAACATGATTAATTAATCGAATGCCATGAATTAACATGAATCAAGGATCAAGGTCCATAGAATCTATCCATGACATCTATAAAAATGTAATTAACATAAGTCAAATCATGAAAATGTTATGAAAATGCAAAGGAACTTCCAATATCACTCATGAATGTCAATTGGACTTGATTTACTTCCCAAGTCAATTCCAATCATCCAAATCAAATAACATTTAATTTGGAAAATCAATTTAGTAAATCAATTTTGAAAAATAAATCAATCTTTAGGCAAAAATTGATCATAAACATAAATTGAAAGATTCTATGATCATAAAACATCACTTAGAAATGAATTTAACATCCAACTAATTGTAATAATGTCAAGTGACTACAACTTGTAATTAAAATGGCATTTAATTAAAGAATGAAGCAAAATCAAAATCAATTGATTTAATAGCAAAACCAATAAAATTGATCATGAAAATTAAAATTTGAAGACTTTAACATCATTAAGCATCAATTACAAATTGAATCAACATTCAATTTAACTTCAATCATATCAATTGCAATAAAATTAAATCAAAATTAGCATTTAATTTGAAAAATTAATTTTGGGGCCAAAATCAATTAAATGGAAGCAATTTATGACAAATGTAGATTATTAGGATCACTATAAGATTAAAAATGGTATTGGAAACTTTAAATGAATCAAAAAAAGAGCAAAGACAATTGAAAATCCAAGTTTTTATAAATCTAGAATAGTACATGCATCACACAAAGTAATCGATGCATCATACATAATGGAAATATAGTTATATATGTAGCATAAAATGGTATATGCATTACATGAAGTGACAAATAGAACTATATGCATCATACAAAGTAGTATATGCATGTAAAGTTATTTATCAGAATAGAAAATTGAGTTTTTATAAAAAGATATGAATGAAAAACTGAATATTTAACTATCATAGATCATTCAGGCAATCATGAAACGATGAATGCTATTATGGCATTCATATATCATAAATCTCATAAGTAAAACCCATTAAATACAAGTAGATCCATACTCACCAATGGTAATGAGGCTTTAATCCTTAATTTCCAAATGTGATTAGGGTTAAGTGAGGTTGATTTATCACTAATTACCTAATTAAGTGCTTAATTAAGTTATGATTAGTTGAGTTTTAATTTTGGCAAAGTTTTTCCTTAAAATCAATTCAAAAGTCTTTCTTACATCAATACCTTGAAGTTATTTATAAAATTCAATGGTTACATGTCCATAATAAGTTAGTAATATAGGAAAAATGCCAATTTTGGAACTTCATGCATTGCATGAAGTGTGATGTACAACACATGAAGTTGAGAATGCATTTGATGTACCGACTTACCCAAGTTGTAAACTGGGTTAGCCACATGTCCAAATGATTCATAAGGCCATGAAATGTGTGTATACAACTTGGTTTTGATAATGAAGATCCTTGCCGAGTTGTATCAAGAAAAACATAAGTACATAAAACATGTGCACTAAAAGGCCAACTTAATGTGTCAGCTTGTGAGAGCTGTAAATGTTGGTTTATGAAAATGTGTTTAGCAGTGGAAGATATAACTTAAAACTTTTTAAAAACACATTTTACAATGGATCTAGCAATTCTATACATAGAAAACATTACATATATAGTATATTATATAAGGAGAATGAAAAACTTACTTTAAGCCAATATCCTTCTTTCTTTGTGCTTCTGAAAAGTTGTAGCAAACTTTTCAATCCCTAAGGATAGAGGATCTACAAACTATCCACGCAAGTTAAGAAAATGATTAGTAATCAAATTACTAGTTTTGTTTAGAGACTAGTAAAACAAAACATAAAAGAGAATGGATGAAGAATGATGATTAAATTCGGTTTTCTTCTTGATGTTTTATCAAAACTAAATTGTTTTTCCTTGTTCTTGAACTTTGAAATTCTTTAGAAGTAGAAGGAAAAAGAGGCAGCCAAAATATGCTTCTCTCACTCAATATGTTTTCACCAAAACATAATAATATAGCCCTAATTAGGATTAGGTTATATGAAGTCAAGTCATGTGCATGTCACATGTCACATGTCATAATATTATTTCAAATTTTAAAATTTTGAAATTTAAATAAATTTTGCCTTTTAAAATAGTTTTTTGGCTTGCATTTGAAAAATATGGTTTAGATGTTTTGAGTTCTAATTGAATAAATTATTTATTAAATTAAATAATCATCCAACATTAATATATTAATTATTTAATCACACTTTAAATATTAATATATCACTTAGAAAACAAAATAGAAGTCAAAAACAACAAGAATGCTTATCATGGTTAAATTGCTCCTTTTAAGAGTTTTAATTCAAATAAAATACTTATTAACTTTTAAAATTAATAAAATTTCATTTTTAAAAAATTTAATGTGTCTAAAACACTAAAATATATGAATTAATAAAAACATGAGCAATTAATATTGGAAAAACCAAATACACTAAAATTGGATTTCTTATGCGCATATGAACATGATTTCCACAAAATCACATCCAAATCAAATCAAAATTCATTTAAAATGCTACACCATTAAGTTAACACAAAAATTGATTGATTCATTACATGTTCAATAATTAAATATGCAATAATCAAGTAATATCATTAAGAATAACATAAAACATCCATTCGAATTTTCAATAAGAGCATGCGCAACATATGAATTTTTATCTCATAAAATATCCACATATGTATCCAATTTATTTTAATAGAAACCAAGCTAATTTAATGAAGAATAAGTGATTAAAATTTCAAATAAAAATTCAAACATTAACCCTTTCAAAACTTAAATTTCCATAAGCCATAATAAGTAAAGAAATCAAAATTTTATGTGTTCTATGCATAGATTGCAAAGCAAATCACTCTAATACCACTGTTGGTTTATGAAAACATGTTTAACAGTAGAATATATAATTTAAAAATTTCTAAAAACATGTTTTATAATGGATTTAGCAATTATACACATATAAAACATTACATACAGAGAAGATTATATAAGGAGAATGAAAAACTTACTTTAAGCCGATCTCCTTCTTTCTTTATCATTCTAAAAAGTTATAGCAAACTTTTCAATACCCAAGGATAGAGGATTTCCAAACTATCCAAATAAGTTAAGAAAATGATTAGTAATCAAATTACTAGTTTTGTTTAGAGACTAGTAAAATAAAACATAAAAGAGAATGGATAAAGAATGATGATTGAATTTGGTTTTCTTCTTGATGTTGTATCAAAATCGAATTGTTTTTCCTTGTTCTTGAGCTTCAAAATTCTTTGGAAGCAGAAGGAAAAAGAGGCAGTCAAAATATACTTCTATCACTCAGTATTTTTTTATCACATCTTCAACCTGCGTAACATGCTCCCGTAGAATGACTATTAACTTTCTCTGCTAGAAATTCAATAAACATCCTACAAGGGATGCATAATTTTTTTTTCTATACTTATACAACGTTCTAAGTTTGTGAAAGTTTTAACCCCATATAACATTCTTGCATTTACTACCTTAACATTTCTTTAAATTGCTTGATCATGTTAATTAGAAACTTTAATCTACTTCAAGTCATTGCCTTCAGAGAGACTCCTACTGAATTGGTGCTTTAGAAATCCATGATCACCATTCATTGGTTAACCTACGTCCATCAAATGACGAACGCTGAGTATTTCACTCAGTGGTGCTTTACACAATATAGAAAATATAATCATACATGTGTCATATATGAAACAGGTCATTTAAACTAAAACATCATATTAATAGCATTGCCATGTAATCATTTAGAATATTAGTTCTAAACATCACCCATGTATACTAACATTTACTTAATTCTCTAACATAGTTCATTTTATATATACTATGATTGGTTTATTTTCTTGATATATATATATATACCCTCTATTTTTCTTTGGATTCATAATTCTTTTTGAATTTCCTCTAAGCAATGTAATCATTTATCATGTATACTACATCAATCATAATTATACAACCATTATCATTTCATTACTGTAAACATACCTATAATATGTTCATCATGTGTAATCATGATAATTATCCACTTGTCTATATCACAACTCTATTCTTTTGGTATATCATAATTACTTATTATATGTCAGTAGTTTGATACTCTAAAATATCATGTCATCATGTTATCAACTTTCACATATTAAAGTCATTTGTTATCATTCCATCATGTTTTTTTTAATGATCTAACTACATAATCATATGTACATAACTAATTAATTCCATAACAATTTAGGATATAATAAAATCCTGCAAGTATTTCAAAATGTCATTTTTCACTTTATCATATATTCCTTTAAATTCATAAATCATAATATAATTAATCATATTAATTATATTCTCTATCAATATTTAGCATGAATGGCATCAAATAATGAGAACATATATTCATCACATTATCATGTTATCATTATGTCTAACATAACATCACTATATATACCATATCCACACCGTGTGTATCATAACATTATTTTTTACTAACATCATCATTATAATTCATATGAATGCATCATTTAGATGTCATTATCATCATCCTTATGTATATGTCATGGTATGTTTGTCATTATGATCAATTTCATATCTGCACATGAGTGCTAAACATCATACCATTTATATCATCATCATATATTCATGATTTATGTCATAAATGAGAGTGCATTCATGTATGCACTCTCCCTCGTATTTTCCTGTATCATTTCATCTCATTTGCCCTCTTTGCATTTTGGGCTATATGTGCACATAGTATTGGGTCTTTCATTCATATTGCATTTATGGTTCAACTGAAACCCATTTTACATTCATTTCCTTTCATATCATTTCAACATTTCCATTTTGATTTAATTCCCATAGGAATTTATATCATATTACCTAATACTTTTCCATTTATCATTTTCCTTTCATATTCATTTATTTTTCTTCCTCCCTTATTTCCCCATTCCATGTCATGTATATGAATATATGAATTTATGTTCATGACATGTGATGTATGCTTTTTTACCATGATACCGAAATAAACATATGCGAATATCATGATATTATATCATATATCATCCCTTCCATATATCATCCATTTCATGCATCATGTATTTCATATAACATGATTTTCATATGACATTCATTTCTTACAACATACAGTTCATATAGTATACATTGCAAATGGTACCAATTTCATAAAATATTCATTTCATACATACTTTGATATTGACATAATGAAAAATCACTTTCGTAATGCAAGTACTTTAGATATTATTCTTTTGCTTAATAAAAATTTGAACAACCTTTATTCACAATTAATTATTACTATCCTCCATGATTCATCATAAAATTATATCAAGTTATTATATCTCATTAATTATAAATTAATAGCATATATGATGTATGTCAATTTGTATGTTTAATTAGTTATATTTACTTGATGTTTAATGCTCATTTTGTTACATTTATGCTTTGATTTAGTAGAATTTAATGTGTTTGTGAACTGTGTAGTGATAGAGAAGTAACAGAGGAAAAATGAAGCATTTTGGGACTTCAAGGAGCAAGTCACGATCATGACATTCAAAGTCACGATCGTGACAGAAAGATGTAAAGAAGGACACCTCCAAGCAAGTCATGATCATGACATTCAAAGTCACGATCGTGACAGAAACCAAGCTAAGAGGGAGGAGAGCCACCAAGTCAAGTCACGATCGTGACAGAAGGTTTGAAGCCCGAGCATGTTCAAGCAAGCAAGTCACGATCGTGACTTGCAAAGTCATGATCATGACTTCTCAATTATGAGCCATTTAAAGCATGAGATCTGCAGAAGATTGAAGGGAAAGAAATGAGCCATGGGGGGAACAAAAATAAAAAAACTTTAATGGAGACCTCATGGGCAAAGCAATCAATAAGATGGGCAAAAATACAAACAAATTAAAGTTAAAGATGGAGGACCCCCACTCAAAGCATAAAAAAAGGATGGCATCTAGGGTTGAGGCATCATTCACCATCTGCACCGGCAGCTCTCTTGACTTTCTTAGTAATTTTGTACTTTGTTCTTGTTTGTTCTTCATTTTTCTTATTATATTTCTTTCTCAGCCATGAGTGGCTAAGTACTCTCTTTGTAGGATTTGAATTCAGAATCCTTTGTGGGGTTGATGATTGATTGTGCTTGTGAACATTACTATGAGTGTTTAATTCTAAGGTTTGATTTTGGAAACAATCTTTGCTTAATGATTGCAACGAGAGTTAGATTGTTAACTGCTTGTTCACTGAGAGATGACAAATTACGGGTCAGTTTCTAATTGATTACCTATGCTTCGCGATTGCAACGAGAGTTGAATCATGAATTGCTACTCACTCTGATTAGATAAATGTGTGAGAGAGATCTCTATGTCCCTAGTTCCTGTATGATAGCTCAGCAGTTCCCCTAATTAGAAGAGTCCGATTGTGACTAAGGAATTCTAAAGGTTAGTGTGGAATTTAGTTAGTTTTGCCTCGAGAGAGGGTTATTAATGCCATTGGATATTTTGGGTAGTAATAAGCACATGATTATTAGCCTCATTTGGTGAAGATGATTTCAAATCCTATGCCTTACACTATTGTTTAAACCTTACATTTGT